>CAUYSK010075542.1:0-50626 GCA_963575035.1 Avahi laniger
ATGGGCACAAAGAGATGTAAAGGTCATAGGAAATCAAGAGGGGAGAGGGGGAGGGGGAAAACTTACCTATTGGGTCCAATGAACACCCCTTGGGTGATGGGCACACTGAAGGCCCTGACTTAAGCATTATAAAAGAGATCCATGTAACAAAAACATCTGTACCTCCTTAAAATTTGGAATTCAAAAGAAAGAAAGAAGGAGTATGATGAATTCAGGACTCCATGAAAAAGTCTATGTTATGGAAATAGAGGGGGCAACAGGGGAGAGCAGGAGGTTGGGCTCTACCTGGTGAGACACGGAGAAGGGTGCGAAGATTTGTTCAGGGGTTAGGTAACCCATTTTGTGATTTAAGAATATCGTCACTGCAGAGGGTGGGGAGCGGGGTGCAGCACAAGAGGGTGGGTGAGGAGTCCAGTCGGGAGGCTGGTGCAGGAGAAGAGAGAAGCATGGTGAGGGTCTCAGCCTCCTCCTGGGGCAGGATCAGAAGCTGCCTCCACAATGGAGTCATTCGTTGAGTCCTGTTAAAACATGATTTTGTTCCAGGCATCCTACTGGGCTCTAGAGACACAAGACAAATGAGACAGCCTTGTCGTTATTTTTCTGTCCTCAGCTTACACGTTATTTCTTGTGCAGCACGCCCTGACTTGCCGCCTATGCCGGCGCTCTTGCGAAGTGCCCCCAGAGCACATCATCATCCAAGTGCACTCCTCTGCTCCTCGTCACCCTTTAGTGCAATCAAGCATTTCATTGACTGTCCTCCCTGCCCACACATGATATTCGTCGGAGCAGGGGCTGCTGTTTGTCTCGTTCACCATCGTGAACACCAAAGTCATCGTAGGTGCTCAATAAATATCTGTCGAAGGAACCCGTGAACAAAGGAGCTCACAGAATAACAGTGAGAGATGGACATGGTAAACCTAAGCACTCCATGGTCTCATCAGTGCATGATACAAGTATAATAGCTATAGACAGGCATGGGGAAAGAGAGCAGTTCTTCTCCTGGCCCAGTGGTCAACAAAGAGCTTTGTGAAGTGATCAGGCTGGATCTGAGTCACGAGCCATCCATTTGGCGAATCCATCCTTGGCAATTAGTCTTTCTCCCATGAGCGAGTTGCATCTTAATCTGGAGAGAATTAAGTCTCCCTCCTCTACAGCATCAGGGAAGCTGCCCCAACCAAGGACATCATAAAAGTATCCCCAAGAGGGAGCCTCGTGGAAGAAGTCTAGGCTTTCTCCCATCTTCAGTTGTCAGCAAGAAGAAGGTTGCAGCTTCTTGGACAATGTCCTGCCACAATGTGGACACTGAGAAGGGTGAAGGGGGTGAGGGGGAAGTGGAAGAAATGGAAACACATTCGCTGGCAGCCAGAAGCTCTCCCGATCTACCCACAGAGGCGGCTTCTGCAAAATACTCTGAGGGCAGTCCGACAATGGGATGTTTCTTTTCTCTTCTCCTCTGTCTCGGGTACGTGGTGAGACCTCAAGAAGAAGGTATATCTTGATGTTTATGTAAGCCAGAAATATTCAACTTAAATCATAGGCCCACAGATTGTTAGAACTTGGAGGAAATTTTAAAACCTTATATTGAATTGTTTAGCTTTGTAAATAAAATAATACATACATTCCCAAAGCATAATACAGATAAGAGAGGAATTACTCTGGGGTGGGTGGCTGAGTAGGGGGTGCAACATAGACCTACTGATGTTTATTCCTCTCTGGATTTGAGATTCCAGCTCAGATAGACTTTCCTTCTGGAAATCTTCCCTCGTGCTCTCACAGTTGGGTCCGAGGACCATCCTAGAGGATCTGACGCTTCTCCTGTGAAGTACATCATTATAGCCACCACCATCCCCAACTAGAATATAATCTTTATGAAGGTTGCACTGCGTGCATGAATTCATTTAATAAATATATTCTGATATAACCGTGAGCTGTGCTAGGCTCTAGGGATATCATGGTAGCCAAGGATGATATGATTCCTGGCCTCTGAGAACGTATACTCTAGAAGTTTTACCATGTCTGTAATTTTATTCTCAAGCCTAGCACTTATCATCAGAGCCCACTACATAGTCATTGAGTGAATGAATAAAACACCAATACAAAGGAGGCTGGGAGTAATATTGTTATTTATTGCTCCACAAATACATTTTCTAAAATTGAACCACAGCTGCATCGAGAATAGCCCATACTGATTTTCAAAGTCCAGATAAATAATTCAATCTGTCTCAGCTCAGACAATTTATCAATGGAAACAGAAGCTTTCAAAACATTTGCTTTGGGGAGAGATGGGGCTATCCCTTTAAACAGAGGTGCTGGCAGACCTAGGAGACTGCTTAGTTTCACGCCATTAAAGAGGGTGCAGTCGCTGCACTTTTTATGGCTGCTGCAGGACTGATGGGAAAAAGAACCACCTGCATGTGGGAAGAATATCAGTTCCAAACATTGGCCACAAACACTAGTTGTGCACTGCCTGGTCCTCTTCCTCCTTGTTAACAGACTCTGAGTTTTTTGCGGGGAGCAGTGTACCCAGTCCCATGCAAGACATCATCCATCCCAGATCAATTATGGGAGTCTGACCAGTCAGATGGAAGTCATTTGGAAGTAGCAGTCTTCTCAGGGTTCTAGGAAGGCATTCCTTTTCTTTGAAAATGGAAAAGGCACAGCTATGATAGTCAGCTTTTCTCCCATCTGCCATCTTCTTGTCTTGAATGAGGATGTGATTCAGCAGCCAGTTTGAGGTGATGAGACAATGGCCAAGAGAAAAGCAAAGCAATGGGCCCTGACAGCCTTCACTACTAGGTCTGGATCTCTCATCCTCAGCACGATTGACATTTGGGGTCAGGTGGTTCTTAGTCCTGTTCATTGTGGAATGTTTAATAGCATCCCTGACCTTTGCCCACTAGATGCCAGTAACATTTAGTGACAATCAAATTTGTGTCTCCCAGCTGTGCAACCAAAAATGTATCCAGACATTGCAAAATGTTCCCTGAGGGTAGGGGAACCATCTCTGGTTGAGATCTGTTAGACTAATGCCAGAAATTACCTACTACTGGATTTTATGCAGCAGGAGAACACTAAATCTTCATTTGTTTATACCTCTGGAATCATGTGTTCTGTTACTTGCAGACAAAAGCATTCCTCATGGTGTAGACAACATACATAAGGCTGGCATGTGCAGTATCTACTTACCACTACGACAGGGCGTTGAGTAATGGTGCTACTGCCTATCTGGGCCACTACCTTTCTTCAAGGGCTACTGCTAAGATTACCCCAGCTCCTCCTAGACCTCCTTAGCACCTGTGTATTCATTCTTAACTATGAAAAAATTTAAGACAGTGTCTGGCACTCAATATGGTCAGCTGAGAAGAAGCTTCATGCAATTAGTGGCTAAGAGTACTGAACCTGGAATTAAATTGCTAGGGTTCAAATTCTGACCCTGAGAAGTTGAGGCAAGTTATCTGGGGGAAGTGACGTAGCATCTGTGAGCCTCATTTCTCTCCTCTGTAAAATGGGATAATAACAGTATCTACCTCCAAGTCTGTTAACAGGATTAAATGTTTTGATCCAAGTTATGCCTACATTTTTAAAAGTGAGATGATATAAAGATGGGAAAATGGCGTCATTGGCTTCCTCATCTAGGATGAATCAAGAAAGAGAAATCTGACAGCGGGTTGGGAAGCAGTGAGCTTTAAGGTGCTACAGGGCACTCTACTTTCATGGAAAATTTCTCTATTTCCAGAGAAAAGGCCATGTAAATCACTGAAATCCACACTCTAAATTTTGTGTTGCAAACATTGAGCCATGGATTCATGTTTTTTTTTTTTCTAATTTATAGAATATTGTGGTTTTGTCACATAGCTACAATACAGAAAAATCACCAAATGCCTCTGAAGGTCATCAACTGCATCCTTCAGCCTCCAGCAAGAACATCCTTCTGCAGCGTGTGGCCATCCATTATGTGCATAAAGACAGTCCTGAAGCAGAGACACTTGCAAACAATTCTCTCATTGATTTCTGCCCCGTGCTGCGAGGAAGCTCTTTCTTCCATGTAACTCACATTTCTCATGGTGCCCTGCAAAACCACGTTCTCTTGAACTGTCCTCTCGGAAAACGAATCACAGCCCGAGAGACCCGAGCGCCTCAAAATCACATTTAGGATGTAAGATGTATTTGGATCTTGAGGAAACGATGTTGTATTTGTGAGCTTCATATTCTACTCTCAAGCCCATGTCTCCATCTTCATTAAAGGAAACCCACTACAGACTCTTTAAAAATATGATACAGCTCACAATGAAAGATTTCTGCAGGGATAAGACAAACCATTGGTCATGTCTCGAGGAAGCACAATCTCTTATGAGAAGTGGAGTGGTTTTTTCTCATCTTTCTCTCTTCCTGACTATAGGAATCAGAGTGGAATCTCTAATAGCTAAACTTTGTAATACTTAAAGCTTGGGCCCTGCCATCGTTTTGGTGCGGTGTGAGCATTAAAGATGGGATTTCTTAATTTGAATTATTGATCAGTGTGTTCACTCAGGCAGCCATTCTCCCCTTCAAATAGGCAGTAAATCTCAGCTGACAAGAGTTCACGCTTTGGGAAAATATCAACAAACTCTGGAGCTTCAAATACAGTCATGGGCCTTGTCTCTCAAGCTGAGAGCTATCTTCCTAAGACATTCCTCACAGAGTGTAGGTAAAACCCAGCATTTCAAGACATTAGGAGAGGCGTGGATGAATTCTAAAGCAATAGCTGCGCCACGGCAGTCTCCTGGGAGAGAGCGTTGCAGACTTTAGTGTGCACATAAATCACTGGGAGATCTTCTGAAAACACTGTGGGTCTGGGGTGGGGCCTGAGATTCTGCATTTCTAGCAGCTTTCAGCTGATATTAATGCCGCGGGTTATCCTTTTAGGAAGATTCTAGTACGTACGATGACCAACTTCAGGCCTGACTCTGCCATTGGGCATATTATGTCTATTCAAATCCTACAAAGTCTTCATTCCCTAAGTGGTAAATCAAGACAACTGTATCCTATGCTAGAAGGTTCTCAAGCAGTGGGATCCAGGAAGAAGGTTATCGCAGGGGAAAGTGGCAGTACCACTGCATACACTGACCCAGCTTTCCCAGGAGATGAAGCCAAGAATGACCTCTCCAAAGTGAGACCTCAAAATAGACCTAGAAGGGTTCAAGGAATAAATGATAAAAAATAGTAGAACAGATGAGAAATGACATGGCCAAACTCAGGAAATCTGAGAAAAAGCAAATCAAAATCCTTACAGAAGTCACTATCTTTGGAAGCTGATTTGGGAACCATGAAAGGAAGAACTACTGACATAGTTCAGGACACGAAGGTAGACTCAAGGCAAGTGATTAAAATTAAATCATAATAATAAAAGGCAAGAATGAAAAGGGATTCAAGATAAAATAATAGCAATGGAATAATGTAATAAAAGCAGATTTGACATAACTTATCCTGTTGAGTATACATATAATTGATCATCTAAATCACACTAAAGAAATGAAAAAAAATAAATGATAAAAGATATATTTAATGATATATTTTAAGAATGTTTTCCTAAAATAAAATAATATGTGAATATACAGTTTTGAAACTTTAAAAAGGATTACAGATAAAATAATAGCTCTGGAAAACAAAAGAGATTAAACATAACACAGTCTAAAACAAGGACCCAACAACACAAATAAAATAGAAAAAAAAAATTCAAAGATATCGTTTAAGAGAGAGCATAATGTACCCTGGGAAAATCTGATAGAAATTTATCAACACGGAGACATATATTTGCGTAGTTCTCAAGTTGCAAAGAAAAAGTAAGAATCTCGCGATAATCCAGTTAAGTCACCTATAAGAAGAAAAACTGGTTTCATTCTTTATGTCAGTGATAATTCAGTACCAGAAGACAGTGGGGCAATGTGTAAAACACCCTCAGGAAAAGAAAATGTGACACCTAAAATTTATAGCCCATCATATTATCATTCAGATATAAAGGCAACAGACAGGTATTTTCTATTATGCAAGAACTCAAGAAATGTAGTTCTTCTCTACTGGATTTGAAAGTGTCTCTTCATTTGGACCCTTGGGTAGAGACAGTCTGGCTGTTTTATGTAAGTTTTAACATATATATGACTGTTCCTACCAGACAAAGATGGGGCTGTTGACAGGGCTGGTTATCTCCATCAAGACGGACAAAGGATCAAAGCACAGATATGGCTGTAGTTGTGGCTAGTGGCATCTTGCACTAGCCACATACCGTGTGTTTTGCTGCCTTTCTTTTTCGGTGTTGGCTAGTTTAGTGGGTCGATTTATTGCTAATCACCAAGTCTCTACTTCCTGCTGCTGAGATTGGCAGCTGGGCACAGCTGGCTGTGGAACATAAGGCTATGTCCCAAGCCCAACCTCAATATCCTTCTTTTTATTCATCTTGATCAAAACCCACCTCATTCTTCTTCATGCTTTCAGGCTGGGCATCCTGAACCCTTGCCACATTCATCCAATCACTTAGCAAATGTTGTGCTGAGCAGAGAGAACGTGACAATAACAAAGAGAGATGCTATCCCTGATGTCATAAAGGTTCAGGAGAGAGAGAGAAAGGGAGAGAGAGAGAGGTGTTAATGAAGTAATTGCACACTTATTTAATTAACTAATATTGTGATAATAAGTGAATTGAAAGCCAAAGTCAAGGTGTTGTGGGGATACATAGAAGGAGACCATCCAAGTACTCAGGAGGGTCAGGAGAACTTCCCAGGAGGAAGAGACAGTGATTTTAAGGCTGGAAGGATGGAAAGATGGATGAAGTTGGTCCTCTAAAGAACTCTGGGAGTATCTTACAGGGACAGGGGAGCATGTGTAAATCTCTTGAAATGATCAGGGGCATAGCCAATCTGAGCACCTGAGAGATCAGTGGACTACAGTGTGGAGAGGATGTTGATGGTGAGGATCTGCTACTTTAAAGGATGCTAAAGAAGGAGATGGCATCAGACCACACATGGGCTTGAGTGTCTTGGTGAGGAGTTCGCATCAATGTCTTGGGCAATTACAGGCATTTCTGTGGGATAAGATAACAAGATGAGTCTGGGACTCCTCAACTGAGTTACTGCAGCAGCCTTCTGGCTGGCCTCCCGACCTCCATTCTCTCCCCAAGGGCCAGTCCAACAAATAATCCTCAACAAATTATGTTACTGCTCAGAATGGGTCAGGGGCTCCATGTTGCCAAGAGAATAGAATCTAGACCCTCTCTCTAATAATCAAGATTCTCCTTGACCCAGTCAGCCTTTTCTAACCTGTTTTACTTTTCTCCCCAAGACCCACGGTTCACTCCAGCCAGACATATGTATTTACTAAGCACAGTCTAGCTTTTCTCATAATCGTCTTTGCTGAGTTGCCAGAAAGCTTTCCCTTTTCTCTGAGTTTCAAAACCTTTGGCGTGGGTCAAAACATAATAGCAGACAGAAGAAAGATCACGGGCTTTGGAATTGCGCAGAAACTGATTCAAATTATGTCTTGCTACTTACTAGCTGCGTAACACTTGGCGAGACCCTTAATCTCACCATGCTTCCATTTCCCCACATTATTAAAAGGGGAAAAGGCTCTGTTTGATCCTACCCAAAGGGAGATAATAACAGTACCAACCTTCATTGGGTGGTTGTAAGGATTTAAGTAAATAATGAATAAAGAATGCCTGGCAAGCACTTAGTCCAGTGCCTGGCACATAGTAAACAATACCTGCTGCTCTATTATTATTGACACCTTTTTTTTTGGACATGTGATAGGATGTCTATTCATGCTGGGGTTGCACACTCTCATTTTAGAAAGAGCTGGCTGTCTGGCTCACCAGATCTCCCTCCTCCTCCTGGCACCCTAGTGATGGCCAAGGCTGAGCTCACATCTGCCATATGGACTACTGAGGTCTGTTTCTCCCTCAGACGTTTTCAGAGAGTTTCTTCCTCCAAGGAGGGAAATTGTTATGCATATTGCTGCTCTGTTCCATGTTCCATCTTTCTTGGTGACCCACTCATTCCATAGGCATGAATCATCGATGACTTCAAGTAACCCAGAATATTCTTCATGTGTAACATACAGCTGTGAAGGATACTTGTGTCAGGGGAATGCATACAGGGCAGGCACAGATGGAAAACACAGCCTTCAATGTTGCCTGGGACTGTGGGCCACCCTGGAGGTTTGCCAGAATCTTCCATAACCTGGGCTCTTTCCAGACTCCAGAGCAGTGGGTCTTCACATCAGTTTCCTCTAATGGACCCCTTTGAAAAAGTGATAGAAAATATGAGATATTGGCCATCTCCATAAATTAGCCAATAAGATCTGACTAATCAGAATGGACATGCACTGTAAACAACTGGCACATTTATATTAGTTCATGATAACTGAGTACCAATCCTTCATTTTCCAAGCAATACTATGGGATTCATGGACCCCTACTCCCAACATACTAACTTTAATAACAAATATTATTTTATAAGTACATGTTCTCTGTCAGCCCCCAGCAATGTCCTGGTGTCACAGCAGTGGATACTACTGACTCTGCTCTGCAAATTTACTGAGGTCTAGGAGGCAGACGTTAGACCAGTAATTACGCTGATTCCCACGTAATTAGAATTGTGGTAAGTTTGTTGAACACGAGAAGGGGCTATACGCACAAATCACAGACAGACCTGACCCAGTTTAGACATGGTGGGTGGAGGGGAACAGACCAAGGGAAAGTCACGTAAAGGAGCTACATGGAAGGTCAACCCAGAAAGACGAGGAGGGGTCAAGCAGCTGAGAGACTATTGTCAGGGAGTACTTGCAGATGGAAGGAGCAGAGATAATGCTGGTCAGTCCGGGGCACAGAGGAAAAGACAGTGTGGGAGATGGGGCTGGGGACATGGGCAGAGCAGACCTTCCACAGCCAAAAAGGCCACACAGAGGGGTGTGGGACTTACCAAAGATAAAGCACAGTTACTAGCAAGAAAAGGTCTGACCTCATAGGCAATTCTTTGTCACTGTTGACTCCCTGGGCCACATGCAACTGACATAACCCACAATTAACTTACCAAAAATATAGCTGAGGTCAGAGACCTACTTTCCCAGTCCCAGATGATCCATCCATCTATCCATCTACCCACCCACCAATCTATCCATCCATCCAGTCATCCATCCATATACCAATCTGTTCACTAATTTATCCATCCATCAACCCATCCAGCCATCCAATCATCCATCCATCTATCCATCCAGTCACCCATCCATCCATCTATACCTACCCACCCACCCACCAATCTATCCATCTATCCAGTCATCCATCCATCTACCACCTCATTCACCAGTTTATCCATCCATCTATCCATCCATCTACCCATCCAATCCTCCATCCATGCATTCATTTATTTATGCATTTACCAAGTATTTAGTCAACTCTTCAGTAGCACCGTTGTGTTGGATGCTGAGGTAATATGGTGAAATAGTACACCACCCCTGCATTCAGAAAGTTTGCCGTCAAATAAGAGAGACAATTAAATGGGAAAGGATAATAGAGGGGACTCTGGGCTGGGCTGGGATGAGCATTAAATACTGACAGAGCACAAAGGAGTGGGATGGATCTTGGAGAAGGCTTTCTGGAAGTGAATTCTAAGCTGAGAAATGAACAGTGAAGAGG
Organism: Avahi laniger; assembly: GCA_963575035.1. NCBI lineage: Eukaryota > Metazoa > Chordata > Mammalia > Primates > Indriidae > Avahi > Avahi laniger. The sequence continues at coordinate 9,665 of CAUYSK010075542.1, forward strand.
GTATGGGGCCAAAATGTTTCAGGGTGGCTGGGTCAAAGGTTGGGATGGGGTGGAGTCATGAGAGATGGGAATGGAGAGTTAAGTAGGGGCCAGGTCGTGGGCTTTCCACAAAGGTCAGTGTATAATCATCAAAGGTTTTGTTTCATTTTACTGAGATATTTTTGCTTTGTTATTATTTTTGTTTGTATTTATTCATTTTATTGATTGGTTGGTTGGTTGATTTTTAGCAGAGGAGGTACATGAGCAAGGAGAAATATACTTTGATAAATTCTGTACTTGGACAGAGGCAATGTAGTAAATACATAAAAACACATTTTTCAGGAGCCATAGAGATGATGGAATAAAAGAAATAACACAGGTGGAGCACCTACTGTGTGTAATGCACTTAATGTTAATGGGCTGCCTTTAATTTCATGCTCCTTCTGAGAAGAAAAGGTGTTTCTAAGGATCTGAGTGGAAAACCAGGGCCCAACAGGCTAACGCTGTTTGAAAAGCACACACAGCTTACAAGGTGCGCAGCTCAGGCGGAAGCCCAGATCTCTCTGGTTACCACCAGACATGCCTTTCCATGACAGCATGCCACGGACCCATAACAGCATGCTACCACCCATGACAGCATGCTACTGCCCCACTTTTCCCCAAACTGGTCATTTCCAGTTGGGTAGGCTAGTGATTTCCAAGACTGCTTGGGGACACCCCAAATTATCCAATTATTCCACAGGAGGATGTAAAGTTGCCAAATTTCTCTCAAAACAAGTTAGTCTTAAGTAGTTTGAATTGGGGTGTGGGGATGAAGTCTTACATATAAAGTATCTGAAATGCATGGAGTGTTTATAGTGCATCAAGCCCTATGCCAAATGCTTTATCTTCCTTATTAGGAAGGTACTACAATGATCCCCATTTTATTGAGGGAGACATAGAGCCTTAGATAAAGTAACTCACCCATGGGTCCACTAAGTGTCAGAGTCTGGATTAGAACCCAAGTTGTCTAACCCCAGAGGCCCCCCCTCTTAACCATGTGACTGTATTACATATACAGATACTTATGACAACACACCATGCAAGCTTCCCTTCCACTCAAAAGGAACTTGCAGTGGTGAAGTGGAGGCTGTTTGTAAAATGGAGCAATGCAGATAGAACCTCAGAAGGGATTGGGAACCAGTGGAGTCGTTGGTGAAGACTCCATGTATCCTAGAAGACAGCCGCGGCCAAGAACCTCAGAACCACAGCTGCACCAGCGGTTGACCTTTCCTTTAGCAGCCGCTCCCTTGCTTGTCTTTACAGAGGACGGAGCTTCCCTTTCTGTTAAAATGATTTTCCTTTAATCTTTTCTGCAGAAGAAAACCCAGAACAAGCTTTATGGGGCTCACTGCAATTTGTTGTGAATTTTCTGTGAGTTTGAAGAGCTCCAGCGTTATGCCAAATGACAGATCCGCCTGTCCTCTTTTCTTCTCCCCCTTTCTTTCTTTTTCTCTCTCTCCCTCTTTTTCCCCCCTTGTGTGCAGTTTATGTAGAACATCTGGTTTTAAAAGTGTCGCAATTTTAAAACATATTATAATGCTCATGGGATCCGAATATCAACAGCTGTCTATTGCGGTGAACCGCGCGTCTGGAAAACATTCCTTGAAACTGAGTTCTTAAATAAACAGAAAGCATCTATAGCACATGATGCTGAGCAACATCCATTTGTAAACTGAATATTTAGACCAGATGAGGCACAAAGGATGGCTTTCTTGGCCTGACTGTCAAAGTAGGAGGGGTTTCTTAATATTTTTTTTTTTTTTTTAGCCCTGAATTTCTCTGGAGGTGCTGGAGCCTTTGATCCAAGTCCGACACCTGGGGGCCCTCACTCAAACACTTCTCTTTGTCTTCTTCCTCCCCCATTTCTTCCAGGTCCTGTTGCTTTTGACTCATTCCTCCATCATTTTCCTATCACTGGCATACAGTTTATGGAAGTCCACCCCTCACCCTCTATGTCAAGGTTTCAGAAAACTGAATGATACTTGATTTTAGTCTAAGAGCTTCTCCTTTCTCTCTGACTCCTAAAATCTCCAGAAGATGATTCTATATCTACACATAGACATGTGGATGTGTGTGTGTGTGTGAATATCCAATATTTATTGAGTATTTCTTTGGACCAGGCACGGTTCTGAGCCCTTTCCATGCATTAAATGAAATTATTCCCTCAATAACTCATGATGTATGTACTATTATCATTTCTGGCTTACAGTTGTGCAAACTGGGACACAGAGGGGTTGAATGTCTTCGCCAAAACCACACAGCATGCACATGGTAGTAGACTCATATCCTATATAGTTTAGGCTAGGGACCATTTTCCCCTGGAATGATCGGGGTTCTGTTTGGGGTGTTAGGAAAGGGAGGGTCCATGTCTTTGGTAAATCCAGTTAGGATATATAATTCTGCAAGGACAACTATCATTATGGGCTCAATGGTGCAGGCTTTTTGAAGAGTTCTTAACAAAGTTATTCACTTTTCTTTTACTGAGTTATTTGGATGGTACAGAAAGCTCCAGGTCAGTGTCATTTGGGAGTAGGATTGGCTCATGGACAGCTGAGAAAAAAACCCTGTGTGAGTTACCTAGATGTGAATATGAATCCTTAATTCCTTGCCCTCTCTCCTTTAATGGCTTTTCAATGAAATGAGGCAGGAGAGAGAAGGCAAAATAATGATTTTTTTTTTTTTGCCTTTAAAATGAACTTCATAGATATCTACCACAGTTCAGCTAAAAAATAAAAGTGTGTGGGGTGGAGGCTATAATTCAAAGTACATTATGTTCTGCACATGATTGAGCTTTATTTGGAGTATATATTGTTTATTCCATTTCTCCGTAGTGAACATGGTGCCTGAACAAGGGAAGGAGATGTGACCAGTTCTTAAATATTCCCTTTTAGTCCTATTTATCATTAATTCCAAGGGGTCATGGGTAGAGCTCCCCCATTGCACCTGGATTAGTATCTAAAGCATCCCTGGGCTACCCTTTAGCATTTGATTTCCTTGACCTAAGTTTTGTGTTGTGGCCTCAATAAATATATAGCTCTGACTTGCACAATGTTTTCCCCTGTGGGATGCAAGGCAAATTATGGATAAATGGCCCAGAATATTCCAACTGGACTTACACAGCTCTGCTTAGGGAAACATGGCATCTATCTCCAGCTGTACGTGTTCACCTTGATGTGAATTCTGCAGAGGAAAGGCTCTCACCTACCTCCCCAGTGTAAAGTCAAAATCTGCATTTAAATGGAGACATCTCAGGCAGTACTGAAAGCTAGGAAACATAAACCCTACTCTGACTTAACTGAAAATAAGCTCTGATAAGTTTTTTTCTTTTTTAAAAAAAATGGAACAAGAGAACAAAATAGCATATTAAATAGTAGTCCATGAATTTCTGTTGGAAAAGGTGGAAAACCACACTAAACAAAAACAAAAAGACATTGACTTGGAAAAATTCCAATGAACAGAATGTTTTCTAACAGAAGAGTATTTAACTGTAATAAGGCCGTGTTCCAGATACAAATAGGATGGGCTTATCTTTCTATTGAAACAACAACAAAAAGAAAACAAGGGCAGATATTAGGGTGTTTTTTATGCTCGTATTTCTAAACCTCATAAAATATTAGTAGCTGTGTCAGCTATAAAAATTAATGGCTCCGGATTCTTTTGTGTTACCCTCTTCAATTTCATTTTATCACTATTCTGGTTTTTTTTTTTTTCTTTCTCTCTCTCTCTCAATTTTAGTCTTTCTATCTTCCTAAGTTGTTTGGGGTTCCAGTGTTTATGAGCTTTATAAGCTTGATAAGGCTTGTAGAGAAAGATTTCTAACAATAAGGGTTGAATAAAAGCTCCTCGGATTCCTTCACACTGGCGTTTTCTACGGTACAGTTAGATGGTGATAACAGATTGTGATACCATTGTCAAAAAGAAAAGAAAAAAAAACCAATTCCGACCGACCTTCATTACCGAATTTGTTGCAAACTTGTTTTTTTTCTTTCTTTTGTTTCTTTTCTTTTTTTCTTTTTTAATAGCAAAGACTAAAACGTCCAATTTCCTCAGGCCTAACCTGACCTTTTAAAATGTTTTCAGGCCACTATGAACACCAAACTCAATTCTGAATTTGCATTTACATAATATAATTTTTACCATCAATTAATCGATCACATTTAAATTCCTAAAAGTATCCAGTGAGTAATAACTACCCCCCGGGTACTGTAAAAAGTTAATTTCCAAACACAAAGGCCACTTTGACTTTCAAAAAGCTGAGTTGAGTTTTCCATTTAAGTCAAAACCAAAAAAAAAAAAATGTCTATTTTCGTTGTTGTTGTTGTTGTTTTAATCTTGAAGATTATTCCAGAGAATCATTTGAGTTAAAAGAATGAAGGAAAACATCTATGTTAGAGGTCAGGAAGGCTGAACTGAGTGGACCATGGAAAGCTGGCTCTGGAAGGTTCTCTCTGTCTTTACTGAGTTCACCACGAATGTTACTACAGCAGCCCATTCATTCCTTTCTTGTTTGTGGAATGTCCACTCACCTACATGAGTTCATAAAATGACTGGCCAGGTGACCCAGGTGACCCAGCATCTGGATATAGGAATTATGCTGTCCAACCATCCCCTAAAACCCGTGGTGAACGCACAGTGGCTGTTCAATAATTAGGGTAGCATGATGACCCAGATAGGGCACAGTTTTGGGGATGGGAAGACCTAGTTTAGACATTCTGTTCTCCCATTAACTAGCCAGATGGCCTTAGGCAAATCCCTTAACTTCCCCCTAGATAAGAATGCTTATCTTCGGAGGATGTTGCCCCAAGGCAATTCCGTTAGGGAGGTTTTGTGAGTTCTGGGGCAAAAAGAGTAACAGCAGCTGGGAGAAATGCAGGTGCATGCGAGAAATGCTTTCTGGCCTTTGCTTGTTGGCTTTGTTTCTGACACGAGTGTATCAAGCAGACAAATTCTCCACTTCTATTCAACATCCTAAATTTAGTTGTACAGGCATCCAAGTGATTATTTCAATCTTAGTGGTAGATAAATAATAAATAATAGTTCAGTTACTAACTTGCAGACAGTTCGACCTGGCATTTGCCATAACCAAAGTAACCAAGCTATTGGAAAATAAATGAATTTGGGGTCTGTAGCAGATGCTGCCCTGGGTTTTGCACATGTCCTGCACTAGCATTTTATGTTCACGTCTGTCTCCCTAAGAAAACCAAGAACTCCTCCAGGGCAGAGACCAAGGCTTCTTCATCCTTGAGTAGTCTCCTCCTCTTCTTCCATACAGGCACCTAGCATTGGGTCTGGGTATAGTTGGTGCTCAATAAATATTTGGGCAATGAATGGACAAACGATGGGAGAAACATAAAACCAATGAGGTGGAATTTAATTCCACGGCCTGCAAATCAAAATCAGGCTGCAAATGGAGGTCATTTTCACAGGGATATATCTCAGCGTCACATGCAGTTAATCAGAACATAGCAATTTTTTTTTCATAAGCACAAGACAGATTATATATTTTTTCACATGGCCCCTAAATAGCATCCTCTTCAACTAATTTCAAACCAAATGGGATGCTTCAAACACCAAATTGAATGCTGATGTGGGTTGGCGTGTGGATAATGCACAAAGGCAGAATCTTCACAGCCATGACAAAATAAGGTATGGCCAAAAAAATTAGTGGAACTGATGGGGTCTCCTGTGGCTATAAAATTGCCCCAAATTTTCCAGTAAATTGCTCTAGCCAGGGTGTCTTGAACCAGACAGCCCCCAACATAATTCTCCACTTGCACTCAACTTGAGACTATCATTTGAGTAGCAGAATGCAGAGCAGAATGCACATTAAAAGCTAGTCTATTTATCATTTTCATAAACCCAATCAATTTAATCTGAGCAGAATCCAATATGGAACCGTGTATAATTTTGCCTTTCCTATAAGTCTTTGGTTCTGGGTCAAATACATTCTCTTCATGCAGTTGGTAGTTTATTGAGTTGACACCGCCTCTGAGATTGCCCCATTTGGAGGACTGTGGGAAATTCAGTCCAGCTCCTAAGCTCTAGAGTTGGTATGGACAGTGAATTGAACTGGACATCTATAAACAGCCCCACCAGGAGGTACTTCCGCCACCTGTTAATACTTTCATCTCCATATCCAGTGCAGACCTTTCTTGCTTCTAATCCTTCTGGGTGGCCTGACTCTCCTTCCTGCCTCTACAGATCCAGAGTGAGAGGGCTTCCGTCTTCGTGGCCTGAAGTGGCACCGTGTGATTAGCTCAGTCTGCCTTCTCATTGATTCTGAAACCAAACCAGGCCTGCCCAGGGCAACTTCCCCACGGTGGTGCAGCCTCGAGAGCCAGGCAGACAGGTGGGTCCCAGCCCTCCTGTATGAGGTAGTGTCTCCTGGAGCTGACACCTCCACCCAAACTCAGAAGAAACTTAATGATGGGCTTCAGGTGGAGCTCAGGTGAGAGATGGTATTACTGAGCGGACAGCTCAGAGCTGCAATTCCCGAATGCTTGGGAGGTACTTTGAACACCAAGAACTGTCTTAGAAACACAGTGGTTTTTAAGCCTTATCCAACTGGTCAGGCCATTTTGACTCAGAGTGCTGAGCTGAATGCAGGTAAGGGGTCAGAAAATCGACCTAGGCTGAGGAGATAACACAGTGGACACTGCTAGTTGCCCACCTAACGTATGCTGCTCTGTCTTTCCCGACAGCTCCCCAGGTTTGCTCAGACACAGCACAATATGGTAACAGCTAACATTTGTGCCTTCCATGCACCAAGGACTGTTTAGATTGCCTGGCATCCACGAACTCATTGAATCTTTAGAAACGACTCCATGAAGTGGGCATCTTATTATCTCTATCATACAGATAAGGAAACTAAGGCACAAAGAAATCAGTAAGATGTCCAAAGTCACATAGCTAGTAAGTGGCCCATGCACAATTTTAGTCTCAGCATGTGGCACTCCAGCCCAAGCCGATACCAGCATGTTATATCATCTCCATCCCATCCCCAGAGCCAGGGGTGCCTCTGGATTTGTTTAAATCACTCAGAGCGTGACATTTCCCTGGTAATTGGTCCCACATGGACATGTGACCTAAGATGGATCATAAAATGGTAAAGGAGGACTGTAGCCTCCCACTGGGAACAGAAGATCTGGTGCTCCTCCTTGTCACATTGCATGGGTAAGGCATGCCCACATTGGTGACAGCAGAGCAGAAATATGGAAAAAAATCTGAGTCCTCATTGACATCTTAAACAGTAAATCAATTAGCCACAGAATCTGCCCTACTTCTGGACAATATGTGTTATAAAAAAAATGCATTTTCCTATTGCTTAAGCTAGTTTGTTTCCACTACTTGTTTCTGAAAGCATACAAACTGATATAGATGGGCCTTAGAAGTCTAGCCAAGTGAGCATTGACTAAAGGCCAGGATGGATACTTTGAAGAGTTATAAGATACCAGATTGGGTTGCAGAGACCCCATAGAGTCTAACTTTAAAGTCTTGAAGGAAAAGTCATTCAGGTAGCAGGTACCCAACCTCCTAATTTCTTCTCTTGCTTATTACCTCTTGGTGTTTGTGTGTGTGTGTGCACGCATGCATGTTCATGCACACAATGGTGCTCCCTAAAAGGGATGGAGAAAGAAGAGATGGGGATTGGGGGATCCACCTGCTATACCCATTGGGCTCCTATGAGCAGTGAGTGCTAGCCGTGGTTGAGTAGCTTAGCCAGAATCCTACAACTAGCAAATATCAGAGCCAGGATAACAAATGAGGCCAGGTATGCGGGCCTGGAGACCACGCAATGAACCACTGCACCTCCTTCTTAGATCAGGCTCCCCAGAAGCAGAGCCTGAGATGGGGTTGAGGTACATGGTTTATTGAGGGGGTGCTCTCGGTAGGGAAGTAAGGGAGAAGGGCAGGTCAGGGGAAGGAGCTAGGAAAGCATGTGGCCTCAGCTGGAGTCTAGTCCTAGCTGGAATAAGAATTGCACCAAAGAGTAGGTCCAGCTGGGGGTAGACCCTTATCCCAAGGTGCCCCTGTGTTAATTAGTCAGTGGATGGGCTGCTTCCTGGGTGAGGAGGTGGCATGACCTTCTTGGCAAGGCGGCTCCAGTTGGCCAAGAAGCAGGCAACTTTGAACCCTTAACAGTCAGCACAACACCTGGGGGATGGGTGCAAGGGCTGGGTAAAGGGGATCAGATGCAGCACCAAAAAAGTCCACTAGAGATTCCATCAAGATATGCTATTTCCTTTATCTAGAAACCACTTCCCCAACTCTCCACTCACATGCAAAGGCACACACATCTGCTTGCTGATGCTCTGTGCCCTGCTGTCCTGAGAGCTCGTCAAGGATGCAGCCTGTATCTTATTTCTCTTAACATCAACATCCCAGAACTGCCTACTCCCCATACCCCTCCCCTGGCCAGGCACCCAGCAGATGCCTGGCAGGGAACAGAGGCTTCAATAAATGTTTGTGGGATGCATGAATGGAGAAATGAATGGATTTCATGAATCCACACGCTGCTAATTTGGAATTTGTGATACTTCAGAGACAGGATATTTATTGAGTAAAAGTTTGGAAAAAAACACTCTAACTTGGGCTTTTACTGCTTATGTAGTTCATTACTAAGGAATGCAAGCCTCTGGTCCTCCTTCCCTCACCCCATAACTTTCCACATTTTATAATATGTGGAATAATTACAACTCAAGAAACTGCATTTCTTTTAAAGAAACAGCCAACCTCTGCTATAATTGGACCTCTTGGTTAATTTGGAGGAACTTCCTTCACCCCTGTACCTCCCTCCCTTGATGCAGAGGAAGATTCACAACACTTTGTTAATGAGAATTTCACTTTTAATTCAACATATATATGTATATGTCTGTGTGTGTGTGTATATAAAATACTTGAGGATGAATGGTAGAACACAGATGATTCTAAAATAACTTGATCCTTTACAAATGCAAGAAGAAAAATATGATAATACCCAGACATTGATTTAAGTTGTCTTCTATTAGATGACACCCTTATTGTTCCTAAAGAGTTATCCCTGGACAGCAGCATCCACAGTGCCTGCCAACTTGTGAAAATGCATATTCTCAGCTCCCTACCCGACACAGACACACTGAATAAGGAATTCCATATTGGGGTCCAGGATCCTGTATTCTAATAAGCCCTCCAAGAGATGCTGATGCTGCTCAGGTCTGAGAAACACTGGCCTAATATCATAGTTAAGAGTCAGGCAGACCTTGTTTAGAGCCTCATCTGCCTCTCTGCAGCCTGTGAATGATCTCCTTAACCCTTATTCCTTCTGTCTATACAAATGTGGACAAAATGATGTTGCTATGTGAATTTTTAAGTCTGTGTATGTCAGGCTCTCAACACTGCCAGGCAGATTGTTTCCTCCATCATTCCTGTTAGTAAGGGAAACGAGAATAGGGTAAGTCCTAGCTCATTCTCAGTGATTGGCTGGGGAGGCCGGAGTGGGGAGTGATTGGCTGGAGGAGTCCAGGGGAGGCTGAGAACAAGAGGAGCAGGTCAGAGTCTACAATCCAGGTTAGAGAAGGCGTTGACATTCCTGGGCAGTCCAGAGGGCCCATTTGTCCAACAGATAGGAACCGGGGCATATTCTGGCTCCCTCACAGGGTTAGGTCTCAAGATCAGAAGGGAATGGGATGCACATGGTCCCAGCCCTGGGAGGGTCTCATAATTTAGTGGGTCGGGTGGGGACTGTATTTGCTGGAGCCAGCATGCCATAGAGGGTTGTCACGGGTGGAGTACCCAAGCCGTTCCTTTGCAGGAAGTAGATCTATAGGTTCTGATGAACAAACACCAGAGCTAGAAGTCTCCTGTGGGTAGGTGAGAGGGGACGTGGGGTGGTCTGAATGCTCCCACCACCTTTCTTTGCTGGGGTGTTCAGAGTAACTTGATGGGAAAACGTTTCTCCCTCTCTTCCTAGTGGCACCACATGCTCTTCTCCCTAACAGACCCCATTCCTTCGCTCCCAAGCCCTTGACTCAGAGGGTTCATTCCCAAATAACATGGATATGTTGAAATTCAGGACATTGAGGAGTAGGAACATGAATGATAACATCGACGAGAAGAACATGCTTGTTGAGTACTACTTCCGGTACGGCAGACGCAGGCTGTGTGTCCATATGCTGCATCTTATTTAATTCTCATCACAACTCCAGCAGGGAAACAGTGCTGTTTTCTCCCATTTCACAGATGAGAAAACAGAGGCTTCAAAGGATGAAACAATTTGCCCAAGGTACAGAGCGTGTGTGTAAGCCTTCCCTGGAAGCCTACCTTTATGCCTGGGGAAACTGAGTCTGGAACAACACAGAGCAGGGGCTTTGCTCAAGGATTCACAGCCACCAAGAACCTCAGCAAGGACCGAAGCCCAGTGTCCCCTCCAAGAGCCTCACAAAACATACGTACTTTCCTTTATGACAAACCACAACGCAATAACAGTTTTGGGGCAGATGATTAACGCCTCTTTAAAAAATAGAAAAAGATTATTAAAGCCACTGGTAACATTGGCTGAAAAGTCCTGGCATTTAAAATTTGACCGAGTGGATTCGCACAATCACCCCAGCCGTGTTTATATAGAAAACGTATGGCACACGCTTCGATGACCGCGGCTAAAAGATCCGCGCAGCCTTCCCTCTTCCCTGCCACACAAATCCTTTTCCTCCCAGTTATTTAATATGCAAGGCAGATTGGAACATTAGCAGTGCAAAAGGGTAAGTAATCTGGTAATAGATCTGGGATTTGTGGATTTTTACCTCAAATTTTTGTTTATGGTTGAAGGTCGTAAGCTATACAAACCTCTATTGATCAGAGCCCTTTGTTTAAACGGAACCTACTGTATTTATTTGTGCTGCTCCTCCAAAGTCAAACAAAAGGGCACCGATCTAGCTAAACCTCGGCATGGCACTGTGGACATGTGGCCCATTCACTGGGTGTACAGATGTTTTCAATCTGCACACTTTGTCTTTCATATCCATATGAGATGAAACAGCCTTCATTTAGCCTGGGAGTCACGCCAGCAAGAGAAGATACATACTTAACCCTTCATAGACAAGTTTCCCTGCATGCTTTGGACCCTGAGATGTGATTCTCGGGAAGCAGAATGTGTCCCTAGAGATGCAATCCAGGACTCTCTGTGCTGCCCCTGTCCCTAGTCACTCATCTGGAAAAACCTAACCCTTTCCCTCCACGCCATCCTCCACCTCCGAGCCTCCACCTACCCATCCTGACAGCTCCGCAAAGCCGTACGCCTCTCGTCGGAGAGGTTTGGGATGGCCAATCATGTTCTCTGCAGTCTCTGGGCATTTCAGACAATCCTGCCTCTCTAAGGGTCTCATTGGCCAGAGCCTGGGTCCTTAGAACGCAGACAAGTTGCTATTAATAGGCCCCTTGCCTGTGATGGACTTAACTCTCTCTCCTGTTTCTGTTTCCTTAACATCAGCTTAGCCCAAGGTTTCTCAACCTTGGCACTCTTGGCCTTTGGGGCAGGATAATTCTTTGTGGGGGGTGTGTGTGTGTGTGTTGGGGCTGTCCTGTGCGTTGTAGGGTATGGAACGGCGTCTATGGCCTCTACCTGCGAGTCGCCAGTAGCCCCTCCCAGCCTGAGTGGTGACAACCAACAGTGTCTCCTGGGGGGCACAGTCTTCTGCAGTTGAGAACACCTGCCCTGCAGTTCTCAGCCCTGTGTGCTGGGTTGTAGATGGCCGAGCCTCGGAGCAGGTAGCTCGCTCTTCCACTGCTCGTTCCAGCCTCCAGAGAGCTGTTGGACCTTGGCAGTGCCTTCCCCTTTCTGGTCCCAGCTTCTTTGGCAATGCAGTGCCCATTAAATCTCCCGGAGCTGTGCACTGTGGACCCAAACCAAAGCGGTGTGGTCGCTGCCTGACCCTGAGCCTGGGCTAATGGGCATTCCGTGCATGTCCCTCAGCACCATGCCGGGAACAAAACCCAAAGGCAGGACAGAGAACTTGCTGACGAAAGGCAACGGATGCGAGATCTACTCCATTTAAGGCCTCGTCAGGTTTTGAACACTGTGCCAATAGTAGCAGCTCTGGATTTCTGGAGGGAGCCATGTGGCTTGGCAACGAGAATTGGGATGGGTTTGCTTTTTCCTGCCACCCCTGGCTCTGTGGTCCTCCCTTTCTAGAGCCAGAGCTGAAGGCAGGCTGCTCCCAAGTGCTCATCAATTGCTCTGGGCAGGCAAATGTGTGAAATACATTGAAGCCCTTCATAAAAATAGGGTTATTCTCAGTGTGGCTGGCACATACATGCTCCTGGCTGTTAAATGCTTTGAAAAATAATGTATCAGGACCTGGGTATAATGTGAGTGGCTTTATCTTCAGACTGAGGTTGAAATTCCAGCAACAGCTACTTGCTAATATGCTTCCCAAACCCCATCTGTAAATGGCGAATGTCCTGACCTCAAAATATTACTTCGAAAATAAACAGGGCACTGCGTGGGGAGACCCTCAGTGTGCGTGCGGCACATTCTCGACATTACCGAGCAATATCTGCTGCTGTTGTCATTGTTATTAATTATTAGTGTTCTTTATGGGGTGCCAAAGTCACGTAGAAATTCAAAATACCATTAAGCCCACAATCCACGTGTGTTTTAAGATATTCAATAATCTTTGTGGTATCCGGATAATTTTCTTTCCACTTTTTATTATGATATTTTGGATACAACTTTAGTCATCATGTTTCGGGCATGGGGGTGGTTCCTTCTACCTCTTTTGATGCTGGTTTCTAAAACTAAAAAGATATTCCTAAACATGGCGGAGTGGGACTTGTGTGGGATGAGAAGTAGGGTCAGTGAATGAAGCCAGGGTCTTTGTCGGCAGGAGCGGGAAAGCTTAGATCCCGGGTCTAGTCAGAGTCACCGAGACCTTCACCTGAGCACGGCAGTTTACAGCATACAGCCTGGTCTCATCTATGTCTTATTCCTAGATGTCCACGCTTTTTGAGCGGAAATGAGAGCCTGGGCATTCTGACTCTGAGTCGGGTCCCCCTCCAGCCTGTGCACCTGCCGGCATGAAGGTGGATGCACCTTCCATCGTGGGGGTGCCCTATATTCTTCCTTGTCCCTGGGTTCTCAAAAAATGTCATCAAGGGTGTAAGAAAAGATAGTCAGCACCGAGAGTATCTTATGGAGAAAGAGACATAAAATCAAGAACCACAGACATCTATTCTCACTATTTTCCTAATTCGAGGCTTTTTCCCTTTTTTCCTTTTTCCCAAGCTTCCCCTGGCCTCTCTGGGCAGCCCCTACCTCAAATAAATCTCATGCCTTGTACTTCCCTTGAAGTTCACGTTTATCTGTTTGCACTGAATGAAACACTTTGCATGAGGGCCATTTGTGCGAGGAAGCTTCTCTTTGAAAATGTGTGTTTTGAGACGTACACAATTATACGTGTAATCTATACATACGCCATGAAACCGAATATAAAATGCCTATAAAACAATGTCTCAACTTAAGAAGCAGGAACCCGTATCCGTGAATCTCCTTTCCCAAGGCCCTTCTCTTGTCCTTATCAGGTAGCTGCTGTCCTGAACTTGATGGCTATCATTCTCTTGCTTTTCTTTAAAGCTGTGCTTCTCACGTGGTTGTCACTTGATTAGATGCGTGTGTTAAGGTGTGTGGCTTGTGTTTCAGCCTCGTAAAAATGCCTCCGTATCTTATATTACGTGACATTGCTTGATTTTTCCTCTCTACGTTGTATTTCTAAGTCTCGTTCATGTTGGTGCATGCACCTGTACATTGTTCATTTATTGTCCCTAACAGATAATGCTCTATTCCATTTATTTATTCTTCTGTTGATAGATAATTGGGATCAGTTTCAGTTACCTGGTTTTCGTGTATTTGTTTTTCTTTTTTACAAATGCAACTATATGAGATTCATGTTTTCCAATGCACACAAGTAAGTTTTTCTAGAGTCCACACCTGGGAGTTGAACCAAAGAGGAGTCAAGAGACTATAGATCTACTCCCATGATGAATCTTCTGAGTCTTAAAAAATTCTCGTCAGTCTGTGCCAAAGAAGATACCTTGATTCTTTCTGCCAAGTTCATTTCCCGAAAGTCAAGTTTCTACTTCCCGACTTCCTGCAAAATGGCTGCTCAGCCAGGGCTCATCGTTTCTTATTCTCATATGGTGGGGTAGTTTTAGAAGAAGCCCTTTGGTCTGAATTCCGGCTCTGCCAGTCATCAATGATGACTTTGGACAAGTCACACTAATGTCCCTTGTTGACCTGAGGGACAGAGTTGCTTTGAGAATATTGCTTTTTTAGAGGTAGAGGTAGAGAGAATATTGCTTTTTTAGAGGTAGAGGTAGAAAGAAGTTTCTCTTCACTCTCTTCCCAAGCCTCCACCTGCTCTGTCTCTCCTGGCACATGTACACATGCATATACACATACAGATACACGTGCACACACATACATGCAGGCATGCACACACGCATACACAGTGCTCTGTAGAAGCTGGTTGTGATTTAGAATTCATCATGCCTTGTGACTCATGAGCAAATTGAGGTTGGGACATGCATCGTAGCATCTCGAATCTTGAACCCTCTTTTCCTTTATAAAGTAAGGTGACCACTTTCCTCCATCCAGTAGAATCTTGAGCCCTGCCTGAAGGCAAGAGGAGACCAACAGGAGTCATCTGTGGCAGTTCTTGTTTAATGACACATCAAGGCTTTCTGTGAGGCTCTGGGGCATTTGAGGTGGGCCCTGCTCCCCACGGTGGGAGGGCCTTGGTGAGTTCATGTCTTGGATCCCCACTTTTAGGCTATCGCACTTTGACACAGAGCCTCAGCACCTTCACCTGTCAACTGGACATTATAGCAGGTGACTATTTGAAACACAACAGTCATTACAACTAATTACAGCTTTTACACCTGCTTTGGAGATCCAAGATGAAAGACACGCCATGAAGGAAGATACTGTGACAGGTGAACGGAGCAATTACTTAAACAATCTTACGCATAATCCCACGCAGAGTGCTCTTCTGTTGCTGAGAGGCTGGGCTGTGGGAGCTCCTGGGCCCCTCCTGTATGTTGAGATTTGAGTGCATCTTTCATCTCCCTTCACTCAACTCCTCACAGCCAGGCCTCTCTGGGCTCACCCTCCTCTGCACCGGGCTCACAGACCCGTGGGGGCATCGTGGGCCCCGTGGAAAATGTGCCGACAGCCTTGATCTGCACCCTCGCTCTGAGCAAGTTGCTTAATCTCTTAGTCTCGTTTTCCTCATCTATAAAATGGGATAATAATAGTACCTAACCGCTGGAAGAGGTCCTGTAGATTAAACAAGATATTAGCACAATGCCTGGCACATTGTCAGTTTTCTCTACACAAAAGCTCTTATCAGTGTATCCAAGTAACCAGCACTTTTTTGGAACACAGTTAAGCAACTTGTCCAGGGTTGTCTAGGACAGCATTTTCTCCAGGGTGGAGACAGATAGTTACAATACATATTCCTATAAACGAAACAAGCTTCGTTTTTGTGCAGCTAGAACCAGGTGGATGAATAGTCACCAAACTTAGAGGGGCATGTTTAGAATGATCTGGCTTAAAATATAGGCTAAGGAATCTATAGGAATTCCAAGTGGGCTGTACTTAAAAAGACAGGAAGATGTCTTCCAGAATAGCTCACACTGAAACAGTCATAGATGGTCTATGTGGCTCATTGATTAGGAAAGAAGTTCATGATATAGGAAGATGAGAGAGAGAGAATAAAACCCAAAAATACTAAAGGCAGATGCCTTTCTTCAGGGGCAGGTATTGCTGCAAGAAGATGCTGCTTTCTACACAGACAATGCCATGGCCAGCTGCAGGAGAAGCAGCCATGTGGTTTATTTATTTCACAATTATTCGTGATTATTCTAGTTTAAAATAAATCCATAAGGAAGACTTCTAAGTACCCGATTCCTCCACTTGGGTCCTGGGTTACTTATGCTAAAAATTCAGGAAGGACAGTCCTCTGTGCACTTGCTCTAGTGAGAAGCCCAGCCCTCCCTTGTGGCAAATGGAAGAAAATCAGAACCCATGGAAGAATGACAAGACAATGAGATCAAAGAGTAATGTTCCTCCTCTTACTAGAACATTCCCAGCATTCCAGAGCTTGGCTAACGCTCCCAAGCTCCCACTGGAAGGCTCGCAAAGCACTTTTGTCTTCAATGTACCGCTTGACTTTCACAGCAACGCCATGAGGCAGGCAGTGCGGCTGCTGGTTTGTTCTCCCTGATGGACAACCGTGGAAACTGAGGCTCCAGGAGCTCAAGGACCTTTCCTGAGGTTACAGGATGCCTAAGGTGACCTGATCGATGCCTTGTGGCTTCAGAGGATGTGTCATTTCAGGAATCAGACAAATCACATTACGGCACATGGGGACCTGGAATGGTGTGGGGTTTGGCGGTAGGAGGCGTCTAGTCTTGTGACAGGGCCAGGTGATGGCATTTCCTTTCATCCTTCATCCTTCTCGTGGCCCAGCCAGCTCTGCCGTTTTAGCGGTCGCTAACTGGACTGCACAGCAGCAGAGAGTGCTTTTGAGTTTGCGGGTCTGCAGTGGGTCTCCAAGGCCGAGAAACAGGCCAGGGCCTCAGTGCCCGGCCCTCGAGTGCCTGTGCAGCCCCCCAGGAGACCATGGGGTGTCAGGGAAGCAGGGACAAAGGCCGATCTTAGCACTGTGGTGGGTGACCAGGTGGCCCTGAGCGTGAAGCAGCTGCAAGATCGCGGACGGCAGGGCCCTTTCCATGTTCGGCTTTGTGCCGGCACCGAGGAGCTTTGCTGCTTGATGGTGGGTACGTGTGTTTCGTTTTTTCCACAGCTGTCAAATCAGATTGATTTTCAGTCATTTCAATCTGGGTAGGATCAGCAAACCAGGTCCCCCAGGCGGAAAGCTAGTTTATCAAAGCAGTCATTTGTCCAATTCTTCCGCAGTAGGAACAGGATCTTTGAATGACTTTCAAAAAATGAATAACCCGTTCCAAAGGGTGTGGGTAACAACACTAATAATTACCGTTTATGAAGCACCTACTACCTGTTGTACTTTATATCCCTTTTGCGTTTCTCCAGCAATCCTTTGAGGCAGGTAATAGCCCAATTTATGAGTGTTGACTTACTCCTCACGCACTCTCCCGTCACGTCCTGACAGCTCTACCGTGCGCGTAGTACTATCCCAATTACTTAGCAAATGAAATGAAAGCTCAGACCATCTCATGTCACTTGCCTGAAGTTACACAGGCAATGACAGAGCTGGGATTCTGAGTCAGTGATGGGCGTCTCCAAACCCAGACTCTCCAGCCTGCCCTCTTGCAGCAACCCTGCCTCTCCGCCTGCCTCGGCCCTTTCTCCCTCATCACCCTGCCATGCAGATTCCGACTCACGCCTGGAGTGGCATGCACCGTCTAGGGCTCTCTTAGGAAGCAGGGACATTGTAAAGGTTTGAGGAAAAGAAGAACAGAACTAAAATCTGCCAGTAAATGGTGACGTCTATGTCAGCCATTCTTGACTCCAGCTCTGCAACTTGTAGCCAGGTGCCCTTGGCGGGATCGTCACCCTCTGGCAGCCACAGTTTCTGCATCTGTGCAGAGACAATGTGCATAGAGAGACATGGAAAGAGAAATCCTGCTCCTTAGATGGTCATCAACTTAAAATAATGCACATAAATAGTTTGACAGACACTTGGGATGCAGTTGGACCTCAATAATACTTGTTCTATTAATAGCATCAAGTTAACCAAGAGAATGACTTCCTCTGTCCCCTTTCTTGCTAAGGTTAAACGCACTCTGCCCTTGTCGGGTAGTCGAACTGCAGCCTGCCAAGCTGGTGACCTTCCTGGGATAGGTATAATTGGAGAATGAGTATGAAATGCTGGGAATTCTCTTCCCATTCCTGGTAGCAAAGTCAGCTCAGAGTTGCCTGTCCAGGGTGGTCAGATTTAGCCAACAAAAGTACAGAAAGCCCGGTTCAGTCTGGAGTCCAGATACACAACACATACTTTTTAGTTGAAGGTGTCCCAATGCCACCCTCTGTGTTCCGGGCGTCAGTCCCTGGGGAGTGCTGCTTTCTGCGGAGGGGACCCCCCGAAAGAGGCGCAAACCCTGGGCATATCTGGCACCATCCGCTCTGGGTACCCGGACCTGGCCGAGGAAACACAGCCATCCCGAGGAGGGCACAGTGTCAGGCCCCTCCCCTTGGTAGGGAGAGACGGAGGAATTGAGGACGGCGCATGTGTGGACACAGAGGGTCGGAAACAGCTACTTCCTGGGGAAAAGCTTATGTACAGAGCGCTGCCATATTGGGCCTTTCTAGAAGAAGCTGCTGTGTGTGTCTCCCCCTCCTCCGCCTTTTGGGGCCCAATCAAAAGGAGGTGCCCTGGCTCGAGAAAGCCATAACCCCATCTCCGAGGGCTGAGCGCTCGCTCAGCAGGTGCCTTTATCCTTTCTCCTCCCCCCTTCTTCCCCCGCCTCTCCTCTTGGCTTCTCTCCCTCTTATTCTCAAACTTTATCTGCTTCCGGCCCCTCCTTTCTTCTTTATGATGTAAGGCGTGGGTGGTTCTCAACAGGGCTGAGTGGGGCCAGGTGACATGGGGCCAGGCCTGCATACACTTTTGGTTGTCACAACTGGAGGAGGAAGCGTTTTTGGCACCTCATGGCTCCAGGCCAGGGGTGCTGCTCTACACCTCGTAATGCGCAGGACAGAACCCACCACAAAGAATTATTTGGCCCCAAATATCAGTAGTGCCAAGGTTGAGAGACCCAGCTATAAGGTGATTAAAAGGTCTGCCTTCCCCTGACATGGACTTCCAGAAAATTCTCTGTTCTCTCCTGCCTTAGCTTTCTCACCCTTGCCATGTGAGGTTTGCAGGAGGGGGCTGTAAGGAGCCGTCCCAGTGCGCCGTCACCAACATCTGGGATGCTGCTCGCCAGCTCCTGTGGCCACCACGGAGGGTTTGAGCAAGCGGACTGGGAGCCCTTTGGTCCCTGTGATCTATGTCCTTTGCCTTCCTGGACTGTGAGGGCTCAGGCAGCCCAACCCAGCCCCACCCTTCTAGGACATTCCCTCCTGGCCCTGCGCCAGCACAGCTGTCGGGGACCCGCAGGCCCTCACCCGAGGGCCCCGCATGAGTCCCAGCACACCTCGCCCTCATTGCCCAAGGTCTGGCTGCAGATCAAAGAGCTCTGGTTAGAACAACATTTGGCAGCAGGAGGTCTATCAGTGAAATGGTGCTTTGGCCGGGTGCAGCTTCTGTGTGTGCCAGAGCCCGGCCCTCTCTGGTCCTTTCTCCTGGGATTAGCACCTCCCTTCCCTCCCAACCCCCATCCTTAGATGGCGGTGCTATAGGGCTGGGATGGATCCCAGGCACCGGGAGTGCACAGCCTGGCCAGTGCAGTCCAGCCCCTCCACCTCCTGCCCTGAAGGAAAGGGAACAGCAACAGAAGCTCCCATTTTATCCAGTACCGGGTGCCAGGCGCTGGGCTCCGTGATTCACACGCGCGGTTTCCTCTGCCCTACGCCACAGCCCTGCAAAGCAGATTCTGTTCTTATTCCTACGCTGCTGTCATTTTAGTAAGCGTGTGCTGGGCAGTCATGTGTGTCGTTTCCAGTACGTGACTTCTCAGTAGCTCATTGAATCCTCATCCTCATGAGGTAGGTAGTAATCTCATTTCCATTGTATGGCTGGGGAAACCGAGGCACGATGAAATAAGTAGGGAATAGATGTGGAATTAAAACCCAGAAAATCTGGTTCCAAAATCAAAGCCCTTAATGCCTATGTACACTGCCTCCCCAAATAAGCAAAAGTAGATTCAGAGAGTTAATGAACTTGTCCAAGGTCACAGAGTCAAGATATATTCAAGAGAATAATAGGACCCAGGTCTCTCTGTCTAGGGTCCTGCTCATTTTGCCGCAGTACTATGCAGTGTGTGTGTGTGTGTGTGTGTGTGTGTGTGTGTGTGATTTGCTCATTTCTTTGTTTATATATTTATTTTTGAGATGGAAGGGATTTTTAAAAAACACATATGTGCATATCTATGACAACTTCCTTAATAGCAAATCTATTTAAAACTGATGTTAACAATCCACAGTTGATGTTGCAATATGCAGAATACTATGAGAAATAACAATACTTTAGTATTCAAGTAACCAAAGTCATTGTTCTGGACAGATTTAATGAGGACGACTAGTCACATAGAAGTACCCTTTTATTTCCAGTTTTAGAAACTTCAAAGCAGGCGAGATTCCCATTCTGATAACGGAATGTTCAGAAAGCTTAACCACCAAGGACCTGAAGCAAAGACCAGGCCTAGCTCGGTTCTCTCTGACCCCAGAGACTGCGTTCTTGACCGTTAGCCTAACCTGAAACACGGGGCAAACCTTCGGGCGTGGGTGCAGGGGTATCTGCGTGCAGGTGGCCCAGGCGGAAGAAAGAATGAACTATGACAGGTGCCCTCACCTCTCAGCTGGCCCAGTGACAGTCTGGAAGCTTTCACAGTGGGGCATTCCTCAGCGAGGCTCACGGGGATTGATTTATTTGCAAAATGCCCTTAAAAATGACATTTTGTCATTTTCCGCTGGAGCTTCTCGGCTTGTCAGTAAGTGCGTGGGCGCCGGTGGACGCCCAGCAGCTCCACGTCTGGCTTCTGCACGGCAGCACGAGGCCTGCCACTGGCACGCCGGCGGGCGCAGAGCAACCACACCTCCGCAGCAGGAAACCTCCCTTTGTGCCCGAGGAGGGCGGTGGCAGATCCAGAGCTAGGCTGTGCCTTTGCCGGGTGTTTGCTTCTTAAGAACCTGCTGCTCCGTAGTCATTGACGGGCTCACAGAAAAGAGAGGCCGTAAATCAGCCGGCTGGGGTGGTGGGTCCTTTGCTCCGGGTAGTTGCAGGCAGAGGAGGGAGCAAGGACCTTCCGCCAGCGGCCCCTTCCCTGCCCTTCTACTGGCCCTGTGGGGACCCAGCTCCCCTTCTCCCGGAGGCTTGGCAGGTGCCTGCCATTCACACGGTTAAACTGCCCCAGACCTGCCCGCGTGGGCCCCACCTTGCCACTCCCACCAGTCTGCTCCCAGGACAGCAATTGTGCAAGAAGCCCCGCACGTCAGCAGGCGACAGGGAGATCGCCAAAACGCCTCCCTGCCTGG
The DNA here is from genome assembly GCA_963575035.1 of Avahi laniger. Lineage (NCBI taxonomy): Eukaryota > Metazoa > Chordata > Mammalia > Primates > Indriidae > Avahi > Avahi laniger. The sequence continues at coordinate 30,837 of CAUYSK010075542.1, forward strand.
GACGCCGGGGCGGGGAGGCCACAGGGCAGCTCCACCAGCGGGGTGAGGGGACAGGCGCTGGAAGCCTGGCACCGGACTCATCAGATAAGAGACAACCGCGGGTGAGAAGAGACTTCCACGGAGCAGAGGTGGGTAGGAATACCAGGGCCACGCGAAGGCCGGCGGTGCCCGGAATTGGAGCTTTACCCACACATGGAACCGAGCGGGACTCCGCCCGTGCAGGCAGCACGCCATGCACAGCGTGGTCCCCCAGTCTCAGCTTCTCTCAAAGGCCGAAAGATAACAGAAATAACCTGACTGTTAAAGCAATGGAAAATAATGTTGATTTTCCCGACGCTTTCCCAGGGAAACGGAAGAGGAAGTTACACCAAGCAGGAAGGATTTTTGAAACCCTCCTTTAAACATCCAGGGCTCTCCTTTTCCTGCACTGGATGGTCCACGCGGAGAATGTCCCCACTGTAGGCTCTCCTGTCCCCTGGCTTCGTGTCCCTCTCGGCTGCCCCTGAAAGACCCTTCATCTTTCACATCTCACTCTGCACAACCACAGGAGTAACTCTGGCCAACACAGAAGTCTAGTCGGCAAATCGCAAACCAAAAGCAAGTCCTAGAAGCCTTACTTTATCCATTAATATACCCATCATTTTTAATTTGTTAATGCAAAAATGTATTTCATAGTTTACTGAAACAGAAAATGATAGATACCCACGTACCCACCACCCTAATCTGAGCAATATTACTATTTCCCCATCCTTCGAATCTACCATCCTCTCTCTAACACATCATATGGAACGTAAACGCCTACAGCCCATCTCTGATTTCTCCTTCTCTGGAAACTTCCCTATGCATGTCTAGTGTCATTCGGTCTGAATCCAGGGTAGCACCGTGGTTACGAATGTAGACCTGGAAGCCAGACAGCCTGGCTCTGGGCTCCAACCCTGCACCAACTTGCTGGGCAACCTGGAGCAAGTTACTTAACTTTTCTATGCCTGAGTCAACTAGGGAAGATGATTGTCAGTCAATGCTAAGTGCAATAATCAAACGTGAATGCATTTAAAGTGCTTGAAACAGAACCTGGAAAAAAATAAATGGTTAATACATATTAGCTGCTATTATGATTCATGAACAATACGTAGGAAGTGTTTTAAAGATTTGCCCGAATTGTGTGTCATGGCGTTACACCTACACACACACACACTCATTTTGCATCTTGCTCTTCTCACACATTCACATTATATTCAGATCTGTCCATTTTGATACATATAATACTTTCATTTTGTTACTGTAGAGTGGTATAACATCGATGTTTTAATGTATAACCTCCTGATTACTTATTCTGGAATTTATTTGGAAAACTAAAGAATCAATGCAATTTTAAAGATGAGAAAGAATGAAAGGAGGCTTCCCCTGTTATAATGTTACTAAGACTTTTAGGTTTAGGAAGTGTTATCCAACAGAACTTTCTGCAATCATGGAGATATTCTGTAGCCATGCGATTCCACACGGTAGCCACAAATCACATGTGGCTATTGAGCACTTGAAATATGGCCAGTGTTTGAGAAACTGAATGTTTAATTTACATTTAAAAAGCTACACATAAGAGTGACTATCAGAGAGCACGGGTTTAGGTATCAAAACATTGTGATAGGGTTTCAGACACCAGTAAGTAGACCAAAGAAACAGAACAGAGAATCTAGAGACAGATCCCAATGTTTGGTATACGTTAGGCATTGCAAGTCAATGAGGAAAATGATGGGCATATTTTTGTCAAATATTTGAGTTTCCTCTTCCTTAAATGCCCCTGATTTTGTCATTTGGCCATCTGCTCCCCTCATTGGGTAGTATGTTTTATTTATTAATATGTCAGAATTATTTGTATATTTGGATATAATATAAAATGCTAATCCTCTTAAGTGTGTGGATTTTGAATTAACATTTTGTTTACAGTTTTACATTTTAAAACTTACATTTAAAAATTTTGCTTTGTATGTCTTATTTAAGAAATCTTTTCCCACTCCGAGGCTAGAAGTTAGTCTCCTATTTTTTTAAAAAAAAATACACTTTAAATTTTCCATTTCAAATGAAAATATGTAATCTAACTGCAATCTGTTATTAAATATCATATAAAGCAGAAATGTGAATTAACTCCCCTCCCCATTTGGATAGCCAGTATCCCAGTGCGTTTTACTGAATCTTCCATCCTTTTCACTTGATTTGAAATGTCTCTTCAGCATTTTAGTTTTCCAAATAAATTTTAGAAAATTTTTGTCTACTCCTGTGATTAACTTTTTAGATATTCTTATTCAACTTTTATTACACTTATAGAATAATTTGAGGGAATTACTATCCTAAAGATATAATGTCTTCTGACCATGAGCAGGATATATTACTCCATTAATTTAGGTCTTGTTTTATATCGTTTAATAAAATTTTACTTACTTTTGATGTATATCTAGCATATTTTTGTTTTGATTTTGAGTATTCCTAGGTAGTTTAAATTTTATTTCATCTTTATTTGCTATTAAGAATAGAATATCTTAAATTTACACACTCTGCTTGCCACTTATCTGTGTATAGGAGCATTCTTGATTATTGAAGTTACAGATGGCAATGTGTTTGCACTCTCATTAATTGTAGTAATTATTAGGTAGTCTATTGTCTCATAGATTTCTACTGAAATTTTTTTCACCTGCAAAAAATTATATTTTTTATCTTCATTTCTCTATGTTATGTCTTTAATTTCTTTTCATGTCTTATATTATTGATTAGTACCTCTAGAAAAATATCAACCATAAAGTATAATAGCAGGTAAACTTATCTCTTTCCTGATTTTAATGGGATGCTAATGTAATTTCACTGTCAAGAAAAAATGCTTGCTTTAGGTTTTCAATAGCTACTCATTATTACTTTAGGGAAATTCTTCTATCCTTAAATCAGTAAGAATCATTGGTTGGGATTGTTTTTTTTGTTGTTGTTCTTATTTTGTCTTATTGATTTTTGAAAAACAAAGCATGATTTGGTGTTTAATTTCCTTTTATTAAATCAATCAAAATGATTATAATTTTTCCCCTATAATCTGTTAATGTAATTAATAGTATTAATAGATATTTTTCCTGCAATGTTAAACTATCCTTGATTTCCTATGATAAATTCTATTTGACTAGAATATGTTATTGTTGGTACTATTATTTTTTTATTTGGTAACACATCAATGGATTTGTTTGCTGTTATGTTATTCTGGGTTTTTTGTGCTTTTGCTCATAAGTGAGATTAAATTATAAATTTTGCTTGATAGTTTGGTGCATATATGTGTGTGTGTATATGTGTGTATAACATATCCATACATACATATATGCTGATTCAATTTTTTAATGTTACAAGTCAACTTCAGATTTTCAGTTTCTTATTAGAAATTTTTCTTATTAGAAAATTTTAGAAATTGTGTTTCTTTCCCTAGGAAATTATTTATTTCCTCTACATTTTCAAATTTATTTTTATCAAAATGTTTCTTTTACTCTCTCATGATTTTGAAATCTTTAATATAACAGTGGTTATATACCCTTTATTGTTTCAAATATTATTTACTTCTATTCTCTCTCTCTCTATAATCAGCCATGGCAGGTATGTCTATTTTTGTATTCTTTTTAGTGAATCAGCATTTAGATTTGTTAATCTTCTCTATTAGTTCTTTTAAATTCATTAATTTCTACTCTTGTATTTATTATTTTCTTTCTTCTACTTTTTTATAGTTTAAGTTGTTACTATTTTCTAGTATTAGCATCTTGAGTTCTTACCTAACTTATTTTTGACATTTATTATTTACTACTAAATTTATTAGATTCTAACTTTTCCTGTAAAAGTTAGTCTTAAATATTTTGACTACAAACTATGAGATTTGATATATAGTGGTTTTTTATTATGTTTTATAATAAATTGTCTAGGTTTTAGTCTACTTTTTTCTTTGACCAATAAATTATTCTGAAGTTTGTTAATTTTAAAACCATTCTCCAATTTTAAAAAATTTTTAACTGCTCCTTCTGATAGAGCTACCGATGTCTGCCCCTGCATTGATTGATGAATTCCTATTAATTGTCTAAGAGTTTTCTCAACCCTCAATTCTTCCAAGAAGTTCTCCCTGACATCCCAGTCCATATCTGAGTGAGGGGTGTGTTGGTGTTGGCCACTACTCTTAGAGCATTATCCCAGTGCGCTGTTTAGCAATGGCATGATTGTGAGTGTGTTTCCTCTGGTAGACAGAACTACCTAAATAGAAGGACTGTGTTTGTCATTTCTCTCCTGTGCTTCTGTAACATAGTGAACCCTCGGTAATATGCGTTATGTGCCGTAAGCGGGGGGCTGATCCCACTGGCTGATGGCACACTGCTGGTTATGTGACCGGAGTTTCTAACCTGTGAAGGGTCCAGTTCCTTAGCTATACCTCAGTAATCCATGAGGCAGTAGGCACTTGATTTCTTATACCTGAGAGTTGTTTTCCTTTGCAAAATATAGGCTGCAACAGGCACCGAGGACTATCTCACCAGGGGTGGCTATGAACTTGGCTGAAGGTTAAGGGGAATTATGGGCACACTGCCCCTTTCAGAGGCAGCTGCATGCCAGAGGGGTCAGGAGAGCCCCAGCTCAAGAGGAAAGTCAAGACCCCAGCCTTTTACATAAGCAATGCACATGCATACACACAATACACACATATGCACGCACATGCACATATGCAAACACACACGTACGCATTTTGCTTCTGTAAGGTCCCCTCCTTTTTCAGATTTCTGCCACTTCGTGGGGAAATCTTCCTCACCTTCCTTATGTGCTCTCCTAGAATGTGCCCCTCCTTTTCAGGTGAAAAAAAAATATACCCAGTTTGTAGAGATCCATTTAATGTGCCTAACAAAGGTCTATCTTTCCTCTAGACCTGCGGAATCTCCCTGAAGGCAGGCACCATCTCTATTTTTGTTTTTAATGTCCTGTGCTTAGTACAGTGCATACTAGATGCTTAAAAGTTGTTTGACAAGATTCTTACATTGCAATTGCATACTCCTTTGTCATTCTGTGCAGTTAATAATGCATGGGCCACAATAGTAAAGATATTCCCAGCCTCAATTCCAGGCAGAGGACAATAACTGAGTGGTGATACTGCTTCAGAATTTTCTCCTAAAACAGTTTATAGGGACATAAAATCAGCCTCATTAATTTATGGTGACATCTCGCACCAGACCTCAACCGGGATTACTAGACTGGATCACCCACCTTAGGTTCCAGAATTAACCAAACATCCTCCAGTCATTTCCAAGATCGATTCCTCCCTCTTTGTGTGAAGGTGGCGCATGCACAGAGCTGGGTCTTGGAGCGAGCACAGGCTCAGGGTGAGAGGGCACGGGCTCCAATCCCTGCTCCTCTGTGCAGGTATTAGAGCTGAGGCAGAGGACTTGGCTGCACAGGGCTACCTACCATCGGCTCATCAATTGGTTGTGAGGATGCCATGGTATAACGGACATATTGTGCTCAGCATGTTCCTGTAATGAGTAGGCAGGTGCTCCATGAACATTAGTACTAAAGTTGTTAGTACATGTGCTAAGTCATAAAAGAATATCACTCTACAGCAGAAGGTTTTAAATTATGTGACTGCAGTAGATTTTATTAATATTCAACAAATAGTCCCTCTCTCCTTGGCCCACTCTCCCACTTTGGACTTGGTCCTGGGTCCCATTTGGCCAGTGGGATGTGATCAGACATGACCACATGCAGTTCAAGCCGGGGCGGGAAGAAGCCCCGTGTGTGTGATTCTGCTCACCTTTCTTGGGTTCCTGCCCACCGTGATGGGAAGAATATGCCCCGGCCTTTGCAGCCTGGGTCCTAAGACGAGAAGTGTCTGGAGCTGACCCGAAGTGAAGCCTGGCCAAGGGTGGCTGAGCCACGGCCAACGTGCAGACTTGGCATGGTTGCAAGCCACTTAGATTTAGAAGGTTGTTGGCGATCTCATTTGCAGCAAAACCTGAAGCAGTAACCCATGTTGAAACCAAAACACTGTCGCACACAGGTGTACTCAGAGGGTGCAATCCTCATTTAGATGGGCAGGTTGTGGTGTTATCTGCAAAAGAATCAGTCATGTGGTTTAATACATTGATCTCTTACGTGGTTGTAGCACACTCTTCTCTTTGGCTAACACCCATAGATAAATCTTATCACCTCTCTAGTTTGTAATCTAAGGGAAAAGATGCCTGTTGAGCTCAAACTCCTGAATGTCTTGAGTATTTTTTTTAGGGGGAAATGCGAGGCACTTACATCGGAATATGATGCTTGGGTCAAGTTTCTCATATCAGAGTGAAACATTCAAAATGCATTAAAACTTCCACCCCCAAAAGGCAATTACAAAGAGAGAGAGAGAGAGAGAGAGAGAGAGAGAGAGAGAGAGAGAGGAAAAAAAAAAAGAATGCCCAAAGAAACCCTTTTAATGCCTATAATTTTCCTAGTTACTTACATGTCCCATTAAAAAGAAAAATGACATTAAAATAATTTTAAAGTTTTTGGCTTAAGCTCATTGACATAAGGAAATTCCCCTGCTTAGAACTAAGTTCTCATTATCTTGCCCAGCCTGCATTAAGGATGGACTCCTGTGGAGATCTGATGGGGGACTGGGTTCCCACTGAGAATGGCCGTTCCGGAATTAACATGGCGCCAATCTTTCCATAATGGGCGCTACATGGCTCTCTGCCTTGTAACTCTCTTTCGGGCCCTTGGGATGGAAACCTGCCAAATTTCTTCCTGCAGTCACTCTATGTGGGGTTTGTCCCTCATGTTTTCCTTGTGCCAGGTCTGATCTTTCAAGATTTGTGGTCTTTTTAATTTAAATGCATAGATGATGTGGCGCAGCTATAAGCAACTGATGAACATAAGAATTTGCAGTAACTTTTTCATTTCTTACTATGTCCTGAATGCCCTACCCCTGGTTTTAATCAGATTTCACCCCATTATAGACGTAGGCATTGGAATCTTTTGGTGGGCCATTAGCTGTTAAATTGATAAAAGTAATTAACCTGTTAAGTAACAAGCTGTTGAGGAAGAATCTTGGTGATTCAGTGCCTATGTTTTTATTTAATCATTGGTGTTCCTCCTGTCACTGTGGCTGTTTTACCTAGAAGGAGCTGCAGGAATAGGGGCCCTGGACATTACTGGCCACCTGTCAGGCAATTGTCAGATGGTAATGATTTTCAGTCACTGCCAAGCAGGTTCTAGATTTGAACCAATGACCTAGGAAGGAAGTCTCCATCGCCTATCACCAAATTATCCCCTGAGCCCCTTTCATTCCCAACTAACACCCTTTCCAGTAAAACTCCATTTTTGTCATTGAATCTGTCAACTCGCCTACAAATTCCCAAAGGGTAAAATTAATCTGAACTACAGAGTTGGGCAAACAAGCTCAGAAGTGAGTTATTCAGAAACAGAAGCCAATATTTCAGACATTGATCCATTTGGGAAAAAAAAATGGCCTTTGTTTCCTACTTGGCCCTTGGTGGTGGGGTGGGCAGGGGTAATGGATACAGAGTAAACAAAGAAGTTGTTATGCGATTTACTGCACGGAAAATCTTAACTATTCCCAATTCTCATTTTCTTATGGCTTCAAGTGGATAAACCTTCTAGAGATTAAAAGCTGAATCATTCTGGAGAATCTTCCTTCCTCTTACCAGGCTACCTGGGAGTTTCCACCTGATTGCATTAGGAAAAGAGTTTCATAGCATTTTCTTTTCACTTTTTTTTTTCTTTCAACTGTGAACCCGCTATGAGTAGCAGAAGCTTCCTGTGGTAGGAAATAGCTTATCTCGAAATTTCTATCCCAGCAACATCTGCATAATTCAAACCTGTTGGAAGGCCAACACGGTTTCTTCGATTTTGATAATCTTTGTGTGTGAACCAGCCCAGAAAATAACTGGATATTGCATGAAGCTACATTGAGCCCATTCTCTTAACTCGAAGGGAAGGAGCTGTGGTGGAGATTAGGGGGAACCGGGTACTCAGATTGTGAGTCAACGATAGGGTCTAGGAGCCTTTTTGACTTTCCCTGAATTCCTGCTGTCAATTTCCTGAGGCTTTATGAACACATAGAACGTACAAACATGTTCATCTGGGACTAAAAATGTCCACGTTTTCTTAGTCAAGGCATCTGATACATACAGCTTGTCTTTCCTGGCCACCAAGACTTCCACTTGGTCCTAAGTTCAGCTACTCTGGGGGACATGCAATTTTCTCTTGGTGCACCCACACTAAGCACCCAGAAGTCTATTTAATATGCACTACACAGCCTATATTTTAAGTTAGACCATCCTAAATGCACCCGCCAAACTCAGTGAAAACCTATCCAGCCACTTCACATAGTACAGTAGCAGACAATTTTATTAATAGAAATAAAAACTATCCAATTGAAGCATTTTTCTTTATTCCTAGAGCATGCAGGGGGTACAAAGAATTTTCTAGATATTTTTCTCCGGCATATGCCTATGTAGAAGAAACAAAATAATGACCCAGAAAAAGTGAAAGTAGTTAATCAGGTTCATAATTTAAGATGAGTGAATTTAATGGTGCACACATTAGAAATATTTGACACACCAAGACTGACACTTTCTTTAATGTCATTGCTAAAGAAAAGCATATTTAATGACCTCATAGTTTTTATTTTAAAATAATTATTGCTCTTTGCATGTCTAATTGTGATCTAGGCAATTAGAACATAATGTCTCCCTTGGTCCCTTTCCTCTAGGCTAGGTAGCAAGGGTAAGGCAGCAGTCGTGGCTAAAGAGAGGCACAGCAGTGGCACGTTGACATAGTTGATATTAGTTCGCATAAGGGGATGAAAAACGCATCTCAGATTTGTGGGCAGAAGCCCTTGGTTTGTGCACTGACTCTGTCGTGGTGTGACCTTCACAAGTAACATAACCTCGGCTACCCTTGCTCTCATCTCTGTCGACAGGGAGAAAGAGTGACTTCACAGGACCGTCGTGAGCTTCCATGAGATACGATGGGAATAATCACTTTATAAATGGTGTACATACTAGATAGAAGTCAGTTAATGTTTTTATTATCTCAGCCGATCTTCATAATTGCTGCATGAGCTAGGAAAGGCAGATTAATGTTCCCTTTTCACAGATGAGAAACTGGGCATCAGAAAGGTTAACTAACTTTGACTAGCAAATGTCAGATGTCAGACTCACACCCTGCATCCTTCGATTCTGAGATGAATCTTCTTTCCTCTGCAACAGTGGTTCTAGAGCCTTCCTGAACGCTAGCTGGGAGAGCTTGTTAAAAAATGCAGACTGTCGTTCCTCCCTCTCCTACTCCCACTCCAAAGATACGGACTCAGTGGATCTGAGATTGGCTTTAGGAATCTGCATTTTTAATAAACGCTTCAGATCATTCTGATGTAGGACATCCATGAACAACATTTCTAGAACACTTTGCTGTTACAACACTCTGTCTACCAGAATTATGTCCCAGGAAGGCAGTCCTTTGGAATTAAAGAAACTTCCTATTTACTGGTATATGGGAATTTGGATAATTGTTATTAACAACAATAATAATAGTACTATTACTTGAGTTCTTAATAGGTACCAGCCACTGTGCTAAATGTTTTGTGTACATTGATCTCCTCTTGCAAGGCCTCACTGCAGAGAATGACCTGGAGTAAGGGGTGATCAGGGTGACTGGACCCTTATGACCAAATTCCCTGGAACCCCCATCACCTGGAACCCCCACTACCTGGAGCCTCTCCTATCTGGAAGCCCCACTACCTAGAACCCCTACTACCTGGAATTCTTACTGCCTGGAACCTCCACTACCTGTAGCCCCTACTATCTGGAACCCCCACCACCTAGAACCCCCACTATCTGGAACTCTTACTATTTGGAACCCCCACTACCTGGAGCACCCACTGCCTGTAACCCCGACTACTTGGACGCTATCGTTAGGGGAAGTGGCCACCCCTCCACCCTTCAGATCTTGTGTGTTTTAAACCCGTCATGGTGAGGAAGGAGAACCAGGCACTGGCTCATAACCCTTCTGGAAATTTCACATGAAATGGAAATAACAGAAACTCCAACCTGCCCTTGCTCACAAGCCCAAGCATCTGTACTTGGAGTTGACAATGCTGCCTTGGAGAAATATGTGTCTAGTTTTTATCTTTCTAGAAACAGCCAAAGGGTACAGTTTCGCTGGATTTAGAATAACAGTCAAAATGGAAACTAAGTACATTATCTATTCCTTGACACCAGAAACACATCACCAGTGACCAATTTTCTGAACAGGATTTGGTGGAATGTTGGGAAAAGTTTGTCTTCACTATTACACTTTCCATTTTAGTTCTTGACATTTGCCGTGTATCCAATTAGTCTTCACTTGAAAGCAAAATTAAAACAACAGCAACAACAACAACGACAAGATAACCAACACAAAACCCTCATCATTCATTTTTTGCATCTGAATATTTCTCATTTCAAAAGAATTATTAGCTGGAAAAATGGAAAGGTCCATATGTGGTTCTGTCCTGTTGTTACAGGGAGACAATGCGATAAGACAGAAAGGTCACAAGTCTTGGATTCTAATTATGGCACCTATTAACTCATCCTTTGGTTGAAAAAGGTCTCATTCAGCTCAGCCACGTGATGGGCCTTAGCTGGGTGCTGAGGAATCATTTGTTCACCCTCACGCCAGAAGTCGTTCTTGGTTCTGGTGAGGCATGTGCCATGGTTGAATGCATCTTAGAGTCTAGTGGGAGAGACTGGCATTTATCAGAGATTTACCTAAGTAAGTTTATAACGATAGCCAAAGATGCTGGCGGAAAGGAACCAGATGTTACAGGTGCTTGTAACCAGGCTGTTAACTAGATGCGCTATGCGGGAGGAGGGAGAGGTGGAGATGAGAGTGAGCTTAGCATCTCAGGCAGAGAGAAATGCATATGCAAAGGCCTCAAACACAGGAGTGTGGCATGTATGTGGAACTGAGGAAGGCCAATCTAGCTGGGCACAGTGGGGTCAGAAACAGACATTGGATTCTGCTAGAGAAAAGTAGGCAGGCTCGATACCTGCAGAGTGTCTTAGGTCAAATGTGAGCCATTGGTCTTCCTCCTGAAAGGCAACTGGAGGGTGTAGAGCTCTGGGCTTACAGCGTGGCACAGAATCCAGTATGTTGTCGTGGAAGAATTGCCCAGAGACCTGAGAGGGAACATCACAGGTGCTCCCTAGCCAGTCCTGTGATGTTGTCGTGAGCAACGTCACGAACCTCCTGCAGCTTCATAGGTCTTGGGGTGACAGGTTATCACCTTGTAGCATCCCTGTCTGTCATCTTCTTTCCCGACATTCTTTTCACAGCCATTTGAGAAGAAAATATTTATTTTCTGGAAATGATTTTGTCTTCCCCTGGGGCTTCCACCTTTGTTAGGTCTCCCCTCCTCTCATCTCTAGATACGACTGTGCCCCTGAGATTTGGGCTCTGCACGTCCCTGCTCTGTCAAATAACGAAGGGCCCAGGCAGAGGTGAAGCATCTCACTTTCAGAGGGTGCAGACACTCAGAATAGACGTCCACTTATTTAGAAGTTCTCAGTTTGAGTGGCATCTCCACTAAAGACACTATTAACCTCTGGAAATCTAACCAAAAACCTATTTATTTACACATGGGCTGTCGTGCTTTGTGTTATTTTGCTGGTTTGTGACTCTTGTGTATGTCTGCACTGCGCTGTAATCTTCTGAGCAGAAGCTGCAAGTCAGTTAAGATGTGGGGTTTATAAAGTTGGATTCCTCAAAAATAACATAATAATATTAAATAGCAATCATAACAAAGAACTGGCCGCCCCTCCCCCTGCAAGAGGGTTGCCTACACGATTATGAGCGGCTACATTTTGATTTTCTGAGCTTGCTGCAAATGGGCCTGAATCGGACTCGATTTCCCGTCGTAATTGCTTTCTGCGTGAAGAGGTCTTTTCCAGAACCGTCTGCAGCTGCTGTTTTAATGGGAAACCTGTCTATTTGTATGTTAATAGTTTCCTCTGAGTTATTGGGCTTGTTGATGGAAAAGCCCAAATCAGATACTTGACTATTTTCAAGGTTTACTGTTAATCTTGGATTTTTTTTTTTTTTTTTTTTTTTTGTGCCCACGTGAAGCTGTTTCCACCTCCTCTGCTCTAAAACTTCTCGATGAAAGCGTGAGGAATGACAACAGGCTTCTGTTCATGAGGCACAGTTGTGCCAGCACATGCTCGACTTGCTGGCTCCGTGGAACCGGGGTGCCCAGGTGAGTGTGCTAGGGAGAATGCCTTCCCAGGTGGTCCACTCACCCAGCTCCCGAGCAACCCACGCTTTGCTGAACAAGGTCACCTGTGTCAGTTGAGTGGACCTCGGCTATGCAGTGCAGCATTGCAGCAGACGAATCCAGGAGACACAACCAAGAACTCCGTGCTGGAAACAGAACAGCCCAGCCTTTGACCCCAGACTCTACAGGTGAGTAGCATGTAACACGCACTCACAACTTCTCTGATTTTTGGGTTCGTCATTGCCTAAATACAAGAGTGATCATTCCCTCATGTCATTTACCTCTTATTCATCATGGCGTTTAATAATATAATGTCCATGAAGATACTTAATGACTGGCAAACAGTGGACCTCCAATACATGATGGTTAAATCCAATACATGATGGTTAAAATTAAGATACTTTTAATCTAGCCCTGATTTGTGGAATTTAAGAGGCTGGGGGATGGGCCCTCGGAATCTTCATTTTTAACAAACATCCCAGGTAACTCTAGTTTGCTTTGTTCCTACTTGAAAACCCTAGCAGACGGCGCATGCCGAGAGCTGGGTTTGGGTTATTGCAAATTGCTGCAACCCCTACATTCAGCGCCATGGGAGTCGGAGACTGCTCTCTCGGGCGGTGCGGTGGGAACTGAGGTTTGAAGGATGAAGAAGAGACTGCCAGGTCAGGAAGGGTGTGAGGACATCCTGTCACCGGGAAAGGCATAGGGGGGCCAATGTCAGATTTTATAAAGCAGATTTTGTAAACAGACAAAGAGGGTAACCAGATTGGTGTTGTATAACGACCAATCCCGTGGATTAACTCCAGTGTATTTACAAGCGTGCATTGACAACATTGCAAATGAATGCAGGGTTGAGTGTGATTTGGCAAATGCATCCGGGAGCACAAGGCTCCCTGAACAGAACCTATGAGACTAAAGGGGTCTGGGAAGTAAATGGACGGTCAAACTGAAGCTGATCCCTAAACCAACACAGAGGGAAACTGAGGCAGAAACAGGGAAAAGGACTGTGAATTCATGAACAATTTATTTAAAAAGGTTATATTCGCACGTTTAGATTCCTTTCTCTTCCTACTGCCTCTGAATCCAGCTTTCTCTCCAGCTCTCCTTATTTTTTCTGAACAAAACCCAGGACACAGGATCTATCAAATGTGTGTTTAGGGCGGTTGGACCTGAGAGGCAGGATTTGGGTAGGTGCAGAGAGGGCCAAGGGTCCAGGGTTTGCCAGTCAGAGTCCTGCCAGAGTCCCTGTTCTAGAATCTCACAAAGTCTTCATTTTATCATGTATTAAATGTGGATCATAATAAGTATCTTCCAGAGCTATTTAAGGGTTGACTGATAGAAAATATATAAAAAGCGTGGCACACAGTGGGTGCTTGGTCAGGGAGAGATAAGTAACAGGAATAGTAGCGGTGATAAAAATCATTATAAAGATCATTTCTTTATGGCCCAATGGAGCTGAGCCCAGAAGCTTCCCAATCACATTTTCACTTAGAAGAATTTTGGTCTAGAAATAACCCAAACTGGGAGGTTTGCCCCAAAAGCTGTGCAGAGGGGGCAGCGCCACTGGCTCACAGCTCATTTGAGGTGACAAAGGCTCGTCATTCCAGCGACTCAGCCCGTGGCCTCTCCATGCACGACCAGCGGGAAGCAGGTGCAGGCTGCACCCCGTCCGGGACTGGCCTGGCTTTCCCAGCTGCTGCCTTCGGTGCAGTGGAGGCGCCGCCCCTCCTGCTGGGAAGCTCTCAGGGAGGAGGCCGGGCCTGGCCCCCGCAGCCCTTCCCACGAGTGGCAGCCCAGAGGCCACGTCCTGTGTGACTCACGGCCCCAGGAGGGGCACATCATGGGTGCACGGGTGTGCAAAGGAAGGGTGGGCCTGTTGAGACAGAGCCCCCGCTGAGTCACCTGCGTGGCCCGCGACACCTTGCTTCTCTTCTGCCCCCAGCCTCCCGTCCAGACACAATCGTGCCCATTTCTAAGAAAGCATTGGGCAATGGATTGCCCAGAGACCTGGAGCAAGGCCGCCAGGAAGAGTTAAACAATGATCCCGGCTGTTAGGCAACGTCTTGGTTCAGACGACCAATCGCACGTAAGTGCTACGTACAGAACCTTGAACGGATTGGGATGGGGTGGAAGATGACAGGTAGGGTGGCCAACCTGTCCTGATTTGCCCAGCACTGAGAGTCCTGGGTCCTGGGAAGCCCCTCAATCCTGGGAAAACAGGGGCATTTTTTACCCTAAAGAAATTAGGGTGTTGGAGGTGTCCTGCCCCCAGAGTTGCTGACTGGCGAGGACTCACTGATGCCTACGACGTCTGTGCTGAGTGCTCCCTGTGTGCCGGGACGACTGTGGACCGTGTGCTGTAAGGACAGTGACGCCACGAGGCAGAGGGTGTCACGATCCCTGTTTCAACAGTTGGTCAACTGAGTCTCGGAAGGCGTGAGCCATGGTGTGAGGGCACAAGGCTGGGAGTGCCAGAGTCAGACTGTGGAGCTGAGTGGCCCGGCGCCAGACTGACTGCCTAGGTTTAACACACACACATGTGCGTGTGCAAAGACACTTGCACACACATACACAGGCAAACACCCACATGAAGAGACACACTCAGAGACACATACTACACACACAGACAAAGAGACAGGCACACACACAGACACACAAACAAACAGGCATGACATAAATGCACAGAAATAGACACACACAGGCAGACACACAATGACACACACAGACATATACACAGACACATCAAGGCACACACACACACAGTTACACTAACATACATGAAGACAGACACAGAGAAACAAAGGTGTATACCACACACACAGATAGATAGACACAGACACAAAGATGTGCACATACAAACATACAGATACATACACAGACACACACGGACAACCCCCCCACCCCCACCCCATTTAGGTCCTGCAGGGCACCATGTTGGCAGGAAGCCTCATTTCCAAACAACCCAGTCCAGCAGTCAAGCCTAACTGAAAAGAAACTGAAATCTCTGCTTCTCTCCTTCTTGGAGCCCCTCCAAGCCCCACATACTCCTGAGTCTTCCCACCAGCCTGGCCCAGGATCCAGGACTCAGGACCCAGGAGCCCGGACCTAGGACACAGGACCCCGGACCCCAGACACAGGATCCAGGACTCAAGACCCAGGAGCCCAGACCTAGGACCCAGGACCCAGGATCCAGGACCCAGGATTCAGAACTCAGGACCCGGGACCCAGGACCCTGGCAGGTGCAAACAGAACTTTCCTTAATGGGCAAAGGAGGGGAAAAGCTGAGCAGCTGTCCAGGGGAAAAGAGGGAGGACTGGGAGCCTCCCACACTAAACAATCATGTTCCCTGAACCTTTGATCCAGCTCCAACCCACTGACCCGTAGCTAAGACCACAGACTCCCTAGCAAGCCCCTGCCAGGACACCCCGGAGCCTAAGAAATCCCTGCGGACTCCATGTCTGCGTCTCCATTCCAAACCCACTTGCTCACTCCTGGTATTTACGCTATCGTTTCTAGTGTCTAACTTTCTGCAGAATCCCTCAAAGGAATATTTAAGTCATTCTGTTTACTCCACACTAAACAACAGCAGGACCCAACCATCAGAATTCAGTACGATGATGGTCACAGTGGGTCAGGGGATCATAGGACCACGGGAGAGGGACGATGGGGGACACCAGCAGGGTGGACCAGGAATGCCGGAGCAACACATCCCACCATGGACAGGGACAGGGCTGATGCGTTAAGCAATGTATTGTCATGTTCGTTTCTCTGGGCCAGAACTGTGCTAACTGCAGAGCCTACAAGCAGTGCAGGACCCCTGCCTGCTGTGGGTAACAGGCCTGGAAGGCGAAATTGTACCCACAAGTCCCTGGAGTCGCAGCTACTCAGGAGGCAGAGGCGGGAGGATCATCTGAGCGCAGGAGGGAGTTCAAGGCCAGCCTGAGCAGCATGGTGAGACCATGTATCTAAACTAAAACTAAAACTTAAAAAATAACAAAAGAAGAAGAAATTGAATTGAAATTGCACTGCAATCATTACTGTCACTGAGAAGTCCAAGGTGTTATGGAATTCTAAAAGAGGAGGGTAAAAGGACCCTGGGATCTCAGAGGACCCAAACCTAAAGGGTGACAGGCGTGGGGTAAGCACATGCCAGACCGAGGGAGCTGAGCTGCAGGGAAACCACGGCTCTTGCACGTATGCTGAAGTAAGCGTGGTGGGGACACGGCATTGGCGTGTGACGGAGGGACAACGGGGATGGGTGGATGGGACCAAAGTGTGGAGAGTCCATGCGATGCCGTGTGTTCAAGGGTTTGATTTCACTTCCTACTGACAACAAGGAAGTAAAGACAGCAGCCGCTACTGTCGAAATTCTTGGAAAGTCAACAAAAATGCAAATTTTAAATGATTCATCTGATAGGGTAAGTTTTCTAAACATTTTCACAAAGCGGGAATTCCCTAAGCAACACAGAGATGGTCATTTTTATTAAATCTTTACTAAATTCCTGTTATGTGCCAAATACTGGGCCAGACCCAGGGGACGGGAAGGGGAACAGAGAGGGGTGCGGCCCTGCCCCAGAAACCTTCTTCCCTGAAGCACAGAGCAAGCCGCGTTCACGGGTCTGATTTAAATTACGGTGGATGCCGTGAAGGAGGCGGGGGTGAGAGGGGAGGGCGAGGTTGGCCAACAGGCCAGGTGTGAAGGACGGAAGGACCAGGCGATGCGGTGAGGAAGTGATGCTTCAGCTCCAGTCTGAGGGTTGAGAAGGCGTGAGCCAGGGGAAGCGTGGCACGCCAGTGTCATGGCAGATGTGAGTGGCGTGTGACTCGCCAAGCAGAGAGGGCTCTGCCTCTCCTCCCAGTCTCTCAGTTGTCTGTCTCCTTCTGTCTCTCTCTTTCTCTCTCTGTCTCCCGGTCTGTGTCTCTTATCCCTTCTTTCTCTGTCTCTATTTCTCTCTCTCTTCCTTTCTGTCTCTCTCTGTCTCTCTCTGTCCCTCTGTCTCTTTCTCTTCTCCTCTCTCTTTCTCCCTCTTTCTCTACCATTCTCCTTTCTCCTCCCTCCCTCTCTCTTTTTAAAACTCTATTTATTGTGGAAAAATTCTAAGTCCACATGTAGTTAGGAGAAGTAAGACTACATATTATTTCTGTAGAGGTCCATACGCCCTTCAGCCAGCTCTCGCCATTGTACCATCCCACATAACCCTCCTGTAATATCACAACCAAGAAATTGACATTGGCGCGATTCTCCAATTCTTTTAAGAAGAAAATAAAAGCTGCACATAAATAGTAAAACCACCGCTTTACTGTCAAGTAGCTCCAGCGTCAAGGGGCACTGGTTAAATATCCCTCAGACAAATTTATGTCTCACTGGGTAAGAATGGGTTTTTGCACACATACGTGTATGCACGCATGTACATAAGTGCATGGACACATATATAAATATATGATTTGAAAGACATTTAGATTTATCTAACTCAAATTTGAAATTATTAAATTATTAACTAACAAAAGGCAACTCTCTTTAAGGAAAAACATTAAGACTAGCAATACACAGAGTATTTGAAATTGGATATGAGTTATAAGTATTTGGGAGGAAACTTATAATCATTGTGTTGAACAGGTTCATTAGTTTTGAGAAGAAGGGGAATGGGAATATTTTTTCCTTTTTATTAAATTTCTGGTTGGCACTGGAAGAATCATCATTTTTTAACAATTCCATGTCATGCCTCCAACATCGTTCTATTAGAGTCTCACATCCCTCAGGAATTTTGAAATAGATTTCAAGGAAGTGAGAGTCAATACAATGCCTTTTCTTACAAAGCGATATATTTTGCTTCTTGCTGCTGGTTTAGATTCTAAGTAAAGATTTTGTCCGGTGATACAGTTTCATTTTTTTTTTCCTGTCAGGAGGAAAAGATCGAAAAAGAAGAAGCAAAATGGAAAACGTGAACTGATACACAGGAAAGCTACAGAAATATTTACAAGAAGAAAATTAAGAGTATCTTTTAATAGCACATAGAGAATCTCACAATAGATGCAGTTACATAGAACCTGCAAGGTGTCAGCCATCAGGCTAGGTCCTCCAAAAATAACTTGACATACACCTACAACAAAAATATAAGTTGTGCATTATCTTTCCCATCTTCCATATGGTAAAACTGAATCTCAGAGGGATAATATGATTGGCCTAAAAGACACAGAGAGAATGAGAGAAAGAACTAGGAATTCAAACTTGGGTCAGTACAACTCAAAGTCCTGTGATCTTTCCTGCATCACAATATTGGTTTCTTAGCTGATTTTTTAGGTAACACATTGCCACGGACAAAAAAGAATATTCCACTTGGTGATCTGAGCTAAAATCTAAGACCTCAAAGTTGAAGCCAACTGATAATGAGATTGACTTTGAACCAGAACAGGGACCTTTTGGTAACTTTTGATTTTTAGATGGTAACTATGGATTCTTGTCCTTTCTCAGGTTGTTGAAAGCCCTGCAGAGTCTGAAATAAAAATCTTAATTATAGATCCCCTTGGGCTGTCTCGAATGGTTGGCATGCACTCAGCCTCCAGGAGCACTGCCCTCCCAGACACTCCATTTTGCTCTCTCTGTGATTTATTGAATCTGACAACAGACCCTGTCATACACTTTACCTATATTTACTCATTTCTTACACCGACCCTTTGAGGTAAGTCTTAAGATTAACCCATTTACAGATGAGAAAAACGAGGCTAGAAGTGGCGAAGGAAATGGGTCAGGGTAGCTTGAATAGGAAGAGGCCCAGCCGGAACTGGAACCCAGGTCGGGCTCTCGGTGCTAATAGGAGGAGCCTAATGCAGACCTTGAAGCTAATCATGGTAGAAAGTCGCCCAGCATCTGCTCTTCTAGACATTAATAAAATGCTCCAGACCAGACCTTCTTCACCTCTTTCTGGTTGGATTGCTATCAAATAGCTCCCTTTCTGGCCCTCTCAATGGATTGCAAAGTTTAGGCTTCACCTCACGTTTATCCCAGGGAAGTAAGTGGTGACAGCCCCATTGGTGATCAGTCTGCATCCTCCTGATTCACAGATTTTGTATTTGCCAATTTGCCTCTTAGCTAAAATTTATCTGTAATGCCCAAATCAGTACTCAGGGTGCTCTCGTGGTCATTTGTGGACACACACAGAGCAGCCAAAAATTTGAGTCACCTGAGATGAACCTTTCTCGCCAAGGGGGCACAAGGCAATGCTCTGCCTTCCTGTTTCAGCTCTTGTGTAAACAGTGTTTTCACAGTCAATTTAGTGCCACTTTTTTTTTTTTTTGTATTTTCGTGCTTTTTGTTGGTGAGCTTACTGTTTCAAATGGCCCCTAAGCACAATGCTAAAGTGCTGTCTGGTGCTCCTACATGCAGGAAGGCTGCGATGTGCCTTTCTTCCTTCAGGCAAGAATTATAGTGATGTTGCCCATGAGGTCAATGTTAATGAATCAACAATATATGTTGAATAAGGTGTCTAAC
>CAUYSK010075543.1:0-31265 GCA_963575035.1 Avahi laniger
GGGGGGCAAATCTACAACTAAAGGACACGGGGAGCACTAAAGGGAGGGAAGGGCACGCCTTTAACCTGTATTTGGGTGAGGCAAAGACATAAAGTGTAACTAGAATGTTTGTACCCTCACAATACCTTGGAATAATAATAAAATAAAATAAAATAAAATCACATTTTCAAGTTATCAGATTGCTATACCTCAAATGGAGCAAAGTCACTATAGCTGTGTACTAGTTTCTATTGCTGAGTAACAAATTATCCCAGAGTTAGTGGCCAAAAAGACACATATTTTCTCAGAGTTTCCATGAATCAGAAGTCTGTACTTGGTTTAGTTGGTGCTCAAGATCTTACAAGGCTGTAATAAAGGTGCTGGCTGAGCTTTCTTCTCATTTGGAGGCCAGCCGAAAGTAGAATCCATCTCCAAACTAGTTCAGGTTTTTGGTAGAATTCATTTCCTTGTAGGTGTATGACTGAGGGCCCTGGCATCTTGCTGGCTGTCGGCTGGAGGCTCCCCTCAGGTCCTAGAGACCACCTACGGTTCTTTGCTACATGGCTGGTTACTTCCTGAAGCTTGCAAGAAAAGTTTCTCTCCCTAGAATGGGCCCAGCCTTTCTTTTAATGGCTCAGGTCTGATTAACTCAGTCCAAACCAGGATAATTTTCCCTTTGATTAACTCAAAATTAACTGATCTGGGACCTTAATTAAATCTGTCAAATGCCATCACCTTTGCCATATTCTATTGGCTAGAAGCAGGCTGTTGTTATGGGCTTAGATATGTCCCCACCCACCACCAATTCATGTTGAAGTCCTAACCCCCAGTAGTTCAGAATGTGGCTGTATTTGGAGTTAGTGCCTTTAAAGAGGTAATTAAGGTTCAATGAGTTCATTAGCATGGGCCCTAATCCAATATGACTGGTCTCCCTATAAGAAGAGGAGATTAGGACATAGCGATGCACAGAGGAAAGACTTTATGAAGACAGAAGGAGAAGACGGCTATTAACAACTCTAGGTGAGAAATCTTAGAACAAATCAACTCTGCCAAAACCTTGATCTCAGACTTTAAGCCTTCAGAACGGTGAGAACATTAATTTCTGTTGCTTAAGCTATCCATTCTGTGGTACTTTGTTATGGCAGTCCTAGCAAACTATTAATATTAAAAATATTCTAAAAATTAGACTCAAACTCAAGTCTAAAGTGTTATACAAGGCATGAACACCAGGGGCAGGAATTGTGTGAGTCACCCAGGACTAGCCGTCTACAACTGGTCCCCAACCCCCAGGCCACGGACAGGTCCACAGCCTATTAGGGACTGGGCCACAGAGATCTGCTGCCCCCCATCCCCATGGAAAATTTTCTTCCATGAAACTTAGGAACCTCCCCCTTCACTGCTGCCCACACAGCTGGAGGGGAGGTGAGCTGCAAGCTAGCGGGAGCTTCATCTGTATCTACAATCAGAACCCTCCCCATCACTGGCATTACCGTCTGAGCTCTGCCTCCACGGCTCCACCCTCCTCCCGGCTATAGAAAAATTGTCTTCCATTAAGCTGGTCCCTGGTGCCGCGAAGGTTGGGGACTGCTGCTTACAAGGTACAACTCTAAATGGCCTAATCTAGGGAAGAAGGGACAGAGCAGACATTATCAATATTCATCAATTTTAGGATCTCTTTTATTTTTAGATACATGGAGGATTACACTTCTCTATTGCTTTAAAGCAAATGAAATGTGAGCAAATGTGTCCACTTCCAGGATGAACCAGTTAATGCTGGTGCTCTATTTTCAAGCTCTTCTTTTCCTGACCACAGCAAACCTCTGAACTTCCTCCTGTAGTGTTAGCATCTTCAAGTGGTGAACTTCATAAACATGGGTCCCTGCATAATTACCCATGAACAGAGTCTCACTTAACAGCCCACACTAAATATGTACCATGAACAAGAAATAAGCCTATGTTATTTTAAGCTAATGACATTTTGTTTATTATAACGTCATAATCTAGCTTAATGGACAAATGAGATGGAGTAAAATTTTATGCTCTCAGTGAACTTGGGCAATTAAAATAACTAAACGGTAAAATTAAAGTATTTGCTCAAATTCGTATGAAATTGTGAAAGAAGATGGCTGCTTTCTTTATACCTAATGAATTGCTATCACAAGTTTATATGACACCAACTGAGGCTGGTGAAATAAAATCTGGAGTTCAGATGGAAATAAGACCTGCCTCCCAAAAACTTCCTTTAACCAAGAGTTTATTTAAACAAACTAATCCTCTGAGTCATCAACTCCTATGGTAGTGCTGCATTTAACTTTAATATTGTGGTAGAAGGAAACTATATAAGACAATCTCAGAAAATTCATCAGAGCTTTGAAATGAATAATCCTCAATGTGAATTAAAATTCTGCACCATATTGCTTCAAGCCTTGATTTTTGTTTCATTTTTTTTCATGCCCAATCCTCTCGAATCTTTCTTTTATTTTTATTTTCATTTTCTGGTTTTTGTCTAAATAGAACACTGGGAAAATAATTGTTTGATTTTTTTTCCTTGTTTGAGATCAAGAAATATAAAGTTGAGGAGGACTTACAAGAGTGTGTCTTTTGTATAACTGTAAAAAGGAGTTGCAGCGAGACACAGCTGGAGCAATGAGAAAGAACTGAAGGGGAGAGCCGGAAAGAGCTCTTTTAATAAGATTAATTTCTGATTCCTAACTAGCCTCCATGAATGGAAGCAGACAGATCTATTCCATGGAATCATCTTTGCCTTTCTGTGCAGTGCTGTCTTCAGATAAATGCTTTCAGGTGGCAATACTTTAGCTCAAATAAAAGGGAGGGTGTCTACCCTGTCTAATGGGAGGGAAGTCATGCAATTTATCCTCTTTTGGCAAGTGACATAATAATGTGTCAAATTCTGTAGCCTACCCCCTTTGTGAGAAGCAGTTCACTTTCTCCTTCCAGTCCATCACACTCACTGAAGCATCCCTTGGAAGTGTCAAAGCCACTTCGAAAAGATCAATCTTTTTTGGTTAGGAGGCTATGAGAAAGAAGACACATGTGCAAGCATGAAGAAGAAAGAATAGGTTAGACAGTACAGACAGCATACTAATTAAAGGAAGACCTGCTCCCTCTTCCTTCTGTTAATATTTCTTTCTTCATTATATATACACATATAAGTGTGTGTATTGAGATATATATATATATACACACACACTCATATATATGTGTACCCATGTATAAAAAATCAATTAGCAGAGAGAATAAGGCCAGTAAGTATTCTGGTTACTATGGAGACCAGAGTGGAGCTTGGGGAAAAGAAGAATTTTGATTTTGAGTGTTAACATTTTGCTACCATTTTTGAAATTTTAAAAATTTCTTAAATACTTTAATTAGAAGCATTTAACACCTACTTTGAAATGAGTTTGATTATGTCTAGACAAGCACAGAATTTTTAATGTCTGTGTCTTTGTTACCCCCCAGATGTGTTTGTTTTCCCTCTTTGAAAAGAAAGAAGTCCTGAAAGCATACAGTCTGTTTCCTGAACATTGACAAAAAGCAGAATATTATACTATATTTGAGCATATTTATATTCTTAAAGTTTAGGTAAACAAATAAAGGGCTTAAGCAAAACCAAAGAGAAGGCCCAAAAAACAAAAAAGCAATGACATTACGTCCATATGTATGAGGTATGATGAATCTACATATTGGAAGGTTTGTATGTGTATTGGTGGGCTACTCTTAATAAAATGGAAATTGTCATTTTATATATCAAAAAGGACCTGGAAACTGAAAGCCGGTTTTTGAATGGCTTGCTTAAATGTAGGGCAATCAATTAATTTTAGCTTTAGTAATTTTAAATTACTTAAAGTAGTTGTTTTTGCATAAACTACTTTTTAAACTTTGAACTATGAACCACTGTTTTTAGAGAGTCAAAGGAAGCATTATCGATGATATTCTTTCCAGTCATTTTAGGATTAATGTCAGACATATGAAAAGGAATGATGTGACTTTGACAGGATTAATTCTAAGGTTTGTAGGAATGCTCAGATATGGCTGTCAATGTCAGTGCCAATGTCAGTCTCTGAATCTCTCTTCCTTTCCCCATTTGTAATCCATTTCTATTATTCCTATTGATTTTTAACATTTCATTTTCCTCGAATTTATCTTTATCTTTCCACCTGTTCTTTTCCATCATCTCATCCCTAACCCACTGCACTAGCCCCCTGAATACTCTGCATGCCTTTACTCTTGCCCACCTCTAATCTATTTGCCGTAATTTGACAGAGTAGTACTTGCAAGAAATAAATTCAATTGCATCACTTTCATACTTAGAATACTTCAAAGGGGTCTTGTCATCCTTTGCACCAAGAGCAGGATGCATAACATGGATTACAAGTTTCTACAGTATTTGCTTCCTGCTCATCCTTCCCCACCCGCATGTCTCAGTTTCTTCTTATACCTCTGCATGCTCTGCATCTCACAGCCTCCTTGGCTGACTTCCTCTTTCTAGGATATGTCAGGCTCCTTCCTGTCTTGGGGAATTTGCACCTGTTGCTTCATGTGTGGGACATGTTCTTATTTTCTTGCTTACCTGCCACACATCCCTCAAGTTTCATTCACGTGCCAATTCTACAGGAAACCATTTCACTGACTCCAGATCAGACACATTGTAAACACGTGATACCCTGTACTTTTCCTTTATAGTACCTTTAATAGGTTGTAATTATAAACTGTGCTCTTATGAATTTCCATAGTCACAAAGTAAAAATGTGTAAAAAGATGCAATTTCCTTCATTACAGTCCAATAGGATTTAGTTCCTGCAATTAATTGCATTTCTATCTGTGGTGCATCTAAATCTTGCCACAAGTCACTTCAGGTTTTTTTTTTTTTTCTTTCAGTCTTTTCATATAAATGCCATTCTTTCCATTCAAGGGCTTTCTCTTTCCCATCTCCTTCCCTTCTCTTAGGAGGATATGAGTTCTTGGATCTTAGAGGGAATAGGATACATTGTTCATAATGGTTCTCTATTTTCCATAACATGTGCTGAGATCTATTTATTCTTCCTTATTCTTCCTGTGCTGCCATTTCTTGCTGCTACTCTCGATCCTGCAATGGCCTGTGATTGTGACATTCATGCTCTCTGTTTCATCCTAATCCTACCCCAGAGACCTGCTAGAATGTTTTTAGGACTTGATCTTCCCTTAGTTAGTGGAGGATTTGGGGGGAAATGTTTCATTTAGACTCAGTTGGTTTTCTATATCTGCTAAGGTCCAAATGTTTGTGTCTCCCACCCCAAATATGTTGAAATCCCAACTTTTAAGGTGATGGTATTAGGAGGTAGAGCCTTTAAGAGGTGATTATATCAAGGGGCAGAGCCCCCATGAATGGGATTAGCACTTTTATAAAACAGGTCCAAGAGAGAACCCCTCAAGCCTTCCACCATGTGAAGACACAGTGAGAAGGTGTCATCTGTGAACCAGGAAGTGGGCCCTCACCGGACACTGAATCTACCTTGATCCTAGACTTTCCAGCCTCCAGAATGGTGAGAAATAATGTTATATTGTTTATAAGCTATCCAGCCTGTAGTATTTTGTTGTAGCTGCCAGAATGGACTAAGACTATCCCTCATTGGAGTCTGTGCACTCTGTGAGGCTGCCTTTAGGCCCATCTGCCTAGAGACCTCCCTCAGTCACAGCTACCAGAGGGCCGTGGTGCCATGGTTGAATAAGGTTTTTCTGTGTTCTTTGCTTCCTTTCTAGGATACAACAGGGAAAGTGAAACCCTGCTCCAGCACAACTTTCTATGGTTTTGCCTCAGGAAAAGGCAAAACCAAGGGTTCCTTTCTCAGCAATCCATACCAACCATGGCCTTACTCTCTCCAGGTTCTGAAGCTCTTATTACCAGATAAAAACTGGGAATATTCTTCATTAAATGCCTTTCTTTGGAGATAGGGTACATTCAGGGTTGTATGACTATAGACTTCATTGAATGGTTTTCTAACATACATTTGTGGATCAACTTTGCACCCACTTCCTTAATGTTTGCCTACCCTTGATATTCAGAATCATCTTTTATTTTAAGCATCTTCTTATTGGCTTTCAAGATAATTGTTCCTGGAATGAGCTTTAAAAAAAAATCCATTTTGAAACTGAGTTTACTTCTTCATTTTCAAGCTGATTTGCTGTCTTCTGGGGCAACAAAGATCCTTTTGAGAAAAAAAAACTTGTTAATTTTCTGAAATATTATCTTTCTATGTGTGATTGATTTTTATATCTTCCATAGAATTGTAAGCTCTCCAAGGTCAAGAGTCAGGTTTCATTTATACTGTTGTATTTCTTGGCTCATATTGGGGAGGCTCTTCATTAGCAAACATTATTGAAGAAATGAATATACAAACAAGTGTCAACCAAGAAGAGATAAAAGACCAGACTGCAAAGCAGTAAGACAGGCATTTATTGGGGTCTTAGGAAATACAATTGGGAGACACAGATTCAGCTAGAAGCCAATTTTTTTTTTCTGAAGAGACAGAGGGAAGTCAGGGTTTTTAGAAGGAAGCCGTGGGTGATTACATAAGTTATTTTGAAAAATTATCATTGGTGCAGCAGCTGGCTTGGCACATGAGTTCACAGCTCATTGATTGTGGCTGTTTAGGAGCTGTCACACTGGTGAAATTCAGCTACTTTCCACGATGTTGTGGTCAGGGCAGTTTGGCTCAGTCCAAAGGTACAAGGAAAGTTCCTGTTTTTTTCTTGAAAGATTGTAGATTGTGCAGGCAGTCTTTCTTAGAATGGCTGCCTGGCTCCATTTTGGAGCTCTGAACCAGAATGCTGTCATTTTGTATATCACACATTACGCAAGGATCATAGCAAAGAGAAACAACCTCAGAGCTCACTATTAGTAGGTTGGTCCCAGTCCTCCAAATAGAAACCTTGTAAGTTCCGTTAGAGTAGGTTGTTTGGCCTGGAGCCCATCTACCTCTACCATCTCCCGCAATATTAAAATCTATATCACTCTGATGGGAAAAGGCTATGATTTTGTTTTGTCTGAGCTGTATGGAAAGATGAAAGAGATGAGAACATGTATGGCAGCCAGGACAAATTTACAGTCCACAGAAAGGGTGCAGGAAAGAGAAGACACTAGAGCCATGGCTGAGGTCCTTTTCAGGTTAGAAAACATTATGGATCATTTTATTGCAATGGTCATGTGCACGAAAGGGGAAAATAAAAGAAATACGCTCATTTATTTCACTTTTTAATGCACAATAATCTATCATTTGTAAGTGCCTCCCAATTGGTGACTTGGCCCCTGCTGAATTCTCCTTTTCTTTGGATAAAGGAGCAAAGACAGGTTGGAGAGAGGTCTCTCTTCTTTCTACCTGCTGTATTCTTTTCATTAGACCATTGGTCCTCAACCTTTTTGGCACCAGGGACAGGTTTCATGGAAGACAATTTTTTTACAGATGGGGGTGGAGGTGGGAGGGGAGGTGGAGTTCAGGCAGTGATACGTGGCCCTGTTTTCCTAACAGGCCATGATCTGGTACCAGGCCATGGCCTAGGGGTTGAGGACTTCAGCATTAGACCTTTACAGGAAAGACCAACCCTGAACTGGGCCAAGAAGCAATTAATCCCTTTACTGTGTGTGACAGCAGACAAATGTTGGCTTATATCCAGTTAGCTGATCAAAGCACATAGTTTTGGGAGTTAGAATCCAAACATAAAATCAAGTTCCATCTTCTTTTCCCACCCACTTTTCATTATTGGCTTTTAACAGTAAGAGGAATTTTCCAGTGAAGAGTTTCCATTTTAGAGGTCACGTCCCTTTTTGCTTTATTGTGACCACATTTTAGATTTCCCCTCCCCCTCAAAAAATAAAATTACAGAGGAAAATAAAACTAAACTGTCTTGAGCCCCACAGTGCAGCACAGTTCAGAAAGTGGTTTGGGAAAATAACCAAAGAAACATTAAGGAGATTTCTTAAGACCATCAAGAAATGTAAAAGGTCTAAAATTCTATTTAGATTATAATATTAGATCTGCAAACAATTGTTGAAATAATTTTGTCCATCATGCATAGTAATCACTGTATTTAGTGATGTGCTTGAGGTCAAACTGTAACTCAGTGGCACAGGGAGAATTTTGTCTTTGATGGCTAAGTAAGCCAGCCAGACTCTCTATTCAAGTAAAGTAAATATAAAAGCAGGGATGGAGTGGGGAAGAAATCTGGAGCCATATTATCTGACACACGTGACTTGTAATAAATCCATGAATTTTTGTGAAAATGCCCGATTAAACCCTGACTGGCCCTTGACCTTCTAGAGGACTCCATTCCTAGCTAGAATCCATAAGGTCTCTATCCAGTATCTTTCCAACAAATTTCTTTTTGGTTAAGTTAAAAGGATCCTGTCTCTGTTGCTTACAAATAATTTAAAAAGATATATTATCTCTTCGGCATATTTTTGTACTGTAGGATTTCTCAAAGTTATTTTGTATGTTAGTGTAATTATTTAAAATGAGGCACAACATACATGTGGCAATTCCTGCATTTATTTGACTTTTTCTCTTGCAGCATTATTTGAGATTTTTTTTTCCCCCAGAACACAGTCTGTAAAACACTCCCTTATACTGCTGCTGTCCCCTGAGGTACTGCCTTAGCCCTGGAGTTAATCCTCAGCCTACTTAGGGGAGCTTTTAGAGCCTTTCCTATGTACTAAATAAGGCAGCTGCATTTCCACATTATGAGGGTAGTGTGGGCTCTGTGCTGCAGTGTTGCAACATTCAGTTAGGACACTGATAGCAATTTTACATGAGGCATTCTAGTTGAACTCTCTGGGTAGATTTCTATGTTTTCTATGATTTAGTTTTTGTTGTATTATGGACTCCAGTATATTCCAGACAATGTTTCATGCCTCAGTTTTTCTTGAGGTGAAGGAGAGAGTAATGATACTTACCTGATATCTCTGTGGGCACAGGCAGGTTGAATTAGATAATGCCTGCAATGTGCCCTGAATTCTGCAGAGAGAAGAATTTTAAAACACCAACAATGAATGTTACAGAAATGACTCCAAAGCACTCCTCATGTATTTTAATCCAATGTTTAGATATTTGCATAACCAGTCTATTAAATCCTTTTGAGTAGGATATAGGGATGACAAAATCATATGAAATGCTTCGTGACTGTCTTTTCCAAAAGGAAAGATAAAAATATAAGTCAGAGAAGTTCAAACTGAGCTCTGCACATGTTTAAGAAAGTCAGACCTTGTGGTAGGGCTATTGCTGTCTGCTAATCCTGAGAGTGGGGATATGGATTGCTCTAGAATTAACATCAGTATTTTAGAACTAACTAGTTCAATATTATCTAGCTCTTTTGTCAGTTCACACAATGAAAATTACAATGCAGTGCATTTAATCAGGCAACACTATGAACCATCTCCATGGCATGTCATAGCTGTCTTGAATGCCTGACTAGAAAATACATACCTTGTCCATTATCTTTGGCCCAATAGTCTGTCCCTTCATTTCACAGGTTATTTCAACTTGAGGCAAGGTAGTTGGGGAAAGATATACATTTAAATAGGATCCAAAGATGCATTTTACTCATTTATCTTCAGAAAACGTCTCAGAGCCTTCCCATAGGACAAATATGGTATTGAATATTTTATTTTTAATTAATTAATTAATTAATTAATTTTTTTGAGACAGAGTCTCACTGTGTTGCCCGGGCTAGAGTGCCGTGGCGTCAGCCTGGCTCACAGCAACCTCAAATTCCTGGGCTCAAGCAATCCTTCTGCCTCAGCCTCTCCAGTAGTTGGGACTACAGGCATGCGCCATCATGCCCGGCTAATTTTTTCTATATATTTTTAGTTGTCCGATTAATTTCTTTCTATTTTTAGTAGAGACGGGGTCTCGCTCTTGCTCAGGCTGGTTTCGAACTCCTGAGCTTGAACAATCCGTCCGCCTCGGCCTCCCAGAGTGCTAGGATTACAGGCGTGAGACACCGCACCTGGCCTATATTGAATATTTTAAAAACTAACATCACTGCAAATTCATGGTCTCTTTTATTGATCTTCAAAAAGAAGGTTTTTTTTTTATTTTTATTTTTACAAATGAAGAAAATCTCTTTGAGGGAAGAAGCCTGTTGCTTTATTTATTTATTTATTTATTTTGCATTTTGCATGCTCAACAGAAAGTCCACGCATTGGGGCTTGATGAACTATGAACTTAACAAATTGGAAACAGTGACGAGCAGCTGTCCACATCAGGAAAAAGGCATTGACAATAACATCTTGGAGCCTTTATGAAAGGGGGTGGAGGCTGCTCTCAAAAACCAGATATAAACTCCTGAGTTGTCTTTCTCAGTGGGCATCTTGGCTACTTTTGGAAATGAAGACCATGAAGACACAGCTGAAGCAAATAATTTGGTCATGTTTTACACAAGGTTTCAAAATCTATTTTAACTGTTGCTTTTCTGCTTGGGGCTTCCTGGGATGGAGTCACACTTAATCAGAAACACTCCCAGATGAAGCAATATGGAGATATCTTAAAGAGATACAAGTAGAAGTAGCATTTGACCCAGCAATCCAATTACTGGGCATCTACCCAAAAGAGCAGATGATACTGTATAAGAGACACCTGCACACGAATGTTTATAGCAGCACAATTCACAATTGCAAAGATGTGGAAACAACCCAAGTGTCCATCAATACGAGTGGATTAATAAAATGTGGTATATGTATACCATGGAGTACTATTCAGCTTTAAGAAACTGTGGTGATATAGCACCTCTTGTATACTCCTGGATAGAGCTGGAATGCATTCTACTAAGTGAGGTATCCCAAGAATGGAAGACAAGCACCACATGTCCTCACCATCAAATTGGTATTAACTGATCAACACATAAGTGCACATATAAGAATAACATCTATTGGATGTTGAGCAGGGAAGAAGAGGGAGGGGGAAGGGGAGGAGGGGGGAGGAGACGGGTATATGCATACACAAAGAGTGCAATGCGCACCATCCGGATGGACATATTTGAAACTCGGACTTGGGGGGGGGGCAAGGGCAGCATACGTAACCTAAACATCTGTACCCCCATAATATGTTGAAATAAAAAAAAAGAATGACATGTATTAGATGTTGGGCAGGGGGAGGGGGGAGGGGGGAGGAGGAGACGGGTATATGCACAAACAATGAGTGCGATGCGCACCTCCCGGGGGGATGGACACACTTGAAGCTCAGACTTGCGGGGAAGGGAGGACAAGGGCATCATACGTAACCTAATCATCTGTACCCCCATAATATGCTGAAATAAAAAAAATAAGATATAATTGAGCCCCTGAATTTAGCTGTGCCTAAAGTGTACTCTAGGATTTTTTTGTTGTGTAAGCCAAGGAATCTCTCTTTTTACCCTTGAAGTTAATTTGAGTTTCTGTCACTTGACATTAAAGCAGCCATGACTTTTTGTTTATGACTCTCATACTCTTAAGAGCGGAGACTTGAGTTAATCATACATCTTAGTTCATGGCATGTTATTATTATTGGTTTCTGCAAAACCTTCCTCCCTTCTTCCCTCCCTCCCTCCCTTCCTTCTTCTGTAGCCCCATATCTTACTCTGATTCTTGTCTCCATCATAGACCATCATTTCAATGTGTATGTATGTTTCTTGCAAAACACATATTGTTTTTCTGAAGGAATTATTTTTAATTTATGTAAATGACATTGTGCTGAATATCTCAACATTAGTTTCTAGTTTTCATTCAGTGCTGTGTATTGATTATTATTAACAATTTCTATATTGTCATGTGTATATTTAATCTTGTGCTTCTGATTGCTGCATAGTTCTCCATCATATGTGTATCACTCAAGCTCCAGTATATAAGAAAGAAACCACCCTGGGTATTACTTCAACAGAGAATTTAATGTAAGGACTTCATCACACAGGTGTTGGAGGATTGAAAAAGCAAAAAGCAAAGATGATTGATAAAAAAATAGAAGCACTAATACACCAAACAGTAGGGCTAAGGGAACAAATATAAAATATGGGGATTACTAATAAAGTTTGGAGGAGGGACCCCAGAGAGCCAGCACTCTCATATCTCTTAAGAGGGAGTGCTACTCAGCTAGTACCAGTAACATGAGGTGAGAAAAATGATTTTGAAAAGTTGAGGCTCAAACCTTGGGAAGTATTAGCAGCTGTTACGGGTACTTCTCAGGAAGCAGGGATTGATGAGGTTGTTTCTGGGAGTGCCAAGAAGAGTTGGAGATGGAAAGACACTACTGCTGCCAAGATGAAATACCATAGCTCCAGTGACACTGACAGGAAGAACAAACAAATGAAAAGGAACAAGTTGCTTATTCCCTCTCCTTGCCTTCCAGCGGCCCTCAATGACCTTGATGAGAAGGGTCCAGCTGACAAAGTAATTTGAAGAATTAGTTTCACAAATCAAGTTGTAGAAGAGGAAATTTAGAGCTGAAGGACCATAGCTTAATAATAGGCTTATACACATTTTAGAACTTTTGTCCAATAACAACTTTAGGCTTCTATCTAGTAAGATGCAACTATCCTTCAGATGATCTCATATTCTGCCCTCCTCTCAGCCCCTGCCCCACAAGGAGACCCAACTTTCCAACAGGTTGGGCATGTGTGGGCAATCAGTCACCTAAAGATTGAAATTGTCAATTTTACCATCACCACCACTCCTTATGTCAAATAATATAGAGAAAAAAGGAAATAGATATGTACATAATAAGCAAGGAAGAAAATATGTGTTGTTGCTATTGTCCATGTTTCTGGAACTGGTCACAATGCTATTGCTGGTATTTGTAACTTTCTTTCTCCACTAACCATTCTATATTTTTTTGGCTCCAAGTCATCATTTAAGCTAGTTTTTACCTGGCCAAAGCCCTGTACTCCCATGTATGAGAAGTTTTAATTTTGATTACTTTAGCATGCCTTTCATTTTTAGTCTTAGAAATGGAAGTACTAAGAAGCAGTCTACTGAGTCTTCTGGTTTTTCACTGCCTGCATAGCAGCAGCCAAGTTCTTCTTGTTAATCAAGATCAATCACCCCAGTCATTAGGAGTAATCCCCTTCTTTGTCTATTGGCTCAGTGGCATGAGGAGCCCAAAATAGACAGGTGGTAGTCTCAACTTTCAGATCAACGGAATAATTGTTACGTCTGCTTGTAGAAACATTTCTCCTGTGGGAACTAGGACCTCTAAACCAGAACAGCACAAAGTTGTGGGGAATGAAATCAAAACTTCTGCTAGTGGTTTATAAGAATGAATAGTGATACCGATATGGAGACTTCTGTATTCTGGCCATAGGAGAAGCGACACCATATGTTGGCTACTGATTCAAACCAAATGATAGCATTTTATAAGACATAGCCTCAAACTTTTAGGATGTTCTTAATTGGAGTGATGATTCTTCATAGACCATTCCATCATTTCATCAGGCCAGTGCATCTAACTGATGTGGAAATTGTGATAAAACCAGTGAATAAGACCAGTGCTTTGTTTTGCTGTGTTAAATTCTTTGGTCAAAGGTAATGTTGTGTGAAATTAAACAATGTTGCATGGAATATAGTGAATTAGGATTTCTGTAAGTGCATGACGGTGGTGCTGGTGGAAGCACTGAGAAAAAAGAAGGAAAACCCATTTCTAGAATACACATACATTACATTTATGACTAATTGTTGCTGCATACATGAAGGAGGGAATCCAATGTAATCGACACACCACAAAGTAGCTGGCTGCTACCCCAGGGAATGGTACCATCTGGGGGCTTAGCACTGGTTTCTGTGGTTGGCAGTTTTATGCATTCTGCAATGGCAGTTCCAGATCATCCTGATGAGGAGAAGCCCATCTTGTCGATCCAATGTGTAGCTTCCATCCCTGCTGTCATGAATACTTTGCACATTCATTCAGCAAGCACTGAGTGGCTATGGAAGAGGCTGCCTGGCAGTCACAAAATATGTCATCTTGTTTACCTGTTTATTTGAGAGCCTCATCTGCGGTGGATGCCTTTTGGTAAACAGATGTCTTCACACTCCATGTGGAGTCTATCCACAAGTATCTCCCTTAGTCTTTCTTGACATTTTTATTCTAATCTTGTCCTTAAACATCAAATCAAACTAGTAGCCATTGCCTATGAATCAGTGTAGATCCATATTTCTGGCCATATCTAGTCATAACAAAGGAGGCAACCAAATACACTCCTCTAATTTATTGCCTCTAGAAGGATTTCCCTTCACCACTGTCTTGCAAGGACAATCCTAATTGGGGCTATCATGTTACAGGTTTCTACTTCTGATTATTGGACCATTCCCACTCATGATTTCTCCATGATTAAACCAAAGTCAACTGATTAGAAATCTTAATTACATCAACAAAATGTTTTTACCTCTGCCTTATAACATAATCATGGAAGTGATATCCCATCATATTCACAGGTTCTACCCACACAAGGTGAAGGGATTGTAGTATGGAACAATGGGGATCATATGATCACAATATCTTCCTATTTCGAGAAACTTTTTCACTCCACATTTTCCTTAATATCCATCTATTTTTTTATGTTTATATCTATTGTGTTGCTCCTAATTGGTTCTCCAGGATGTGCATCCACCATATTTTACTTTCCCACTCTCCTAGTTATGGACACGAGCTTCTGACACTTTGCCACTACTAATAATGCTACAATGACCAGCTTGCTATATATTCCTTAATGAACTTATGTGATAGTTTCATACATATACATATATCTCCAGATATCCAGGGGGAAAATTTTACACCATAAGGTATTCAAATACTTAATTTGACTGAATAGTGTGCCAAATTATTTTCCCAAATGGCCACACCAGTCTATATTTACACCAGCATTGTATGATGACCTCTCCATCCCAGGGAGACAATGTGATTTATTGATCAATTGAGGACACTTTTGACAATGAAAGCAAATGCTAATAATTATGCTGTATAACAAGTATAAATCAAGACTGTCCCAGACAAATCAGCAGATATGGCTCCCTTGTTCTATCCCTACATCCTTGCTAACTTGGTGTTATCCACCTTTTAAATTTCCTCTAGTCTAACAGGTATAAAGGTGTATCTCCCTGTTATTTTATTTTGTTTTTCTCCAATTATGTTTGAGCATCTTTTTGTATGCTTGTTAGTTTTTGAGTTTCATTTTTTTTAAATTATCTGTTGATAATATGTCTATTTTCCCAGTACCATCCTATCTTGATTATTGTAGCTTTGTATGATAAGTTTTAAAATTGGGAAGTGCAAGTCCCCCAAAGTTGTTCTTCTGTTCAAGATTGTTTTGGACATTCTGTGTTCCTTGAAATTCCAAATATATTTTAGAATCAGTTTGACCATTTCCAGAAAGAAAAAAAAAAGCAATCAACATTTTAATAGGGATTGTACTGAATCTGCCAGTTTATGGAATATTGCCATCTTAACAATATTAAATATTCCAATTTATGAATGTGGATATCTTTTTATTTATTTAGGTATTTAATTTCTTTCAATATGTTTTATGGTTTTCAGTGAACATATCTTAAAATTTTGTTAAATTATTCCTAAATATCTTACTCTTTTTGATGCTATTGTAAATGAAATTATTTTCTTAATTTTATTTTCAGATAGTATATAGAAATGCAACTGATTTTTATATATAGTCATGCAGCACATAACAACATTTTGGTCAACGATGGACTGCATATACGACGGTGGTCCCATAAGGCTATAATGAAGCTGAAAAATTCCTGTCATGCGGTGATGTCATAGCTGT
Organism: Avahi laniger; assembly: GCA_963575035.1. Classification (NCBI taxonomy): domain Eukaryota; kingdom Metazoa; phylum Chordata; class Mammalia; order Primates; family Indriidae; genus Avahi; species Avahi laniger. Next base: position 15,769 of record CAUYSK010075543.1, read on the forward strand.
TGTAACATCATATTGCAATGCATTACTTTTTCTATATTTAGATATGTTTAGATACACAAATATTTACCAGTGTGTTACAATTGCCTACAGTAATTCAGTATAGTAATATGCTGTACAGCTTTGTAGCATAGGAGCAATAGGTGTTATACCATATAGCTAGCCTAGATGTGTAGTAGGCTATACCATCCGGGTTTGTGTAAGTACACTCTATGGTATTCATATGGCAGTGAAATCACCTAATGGTGCATTTCTCAGAACATATCCCTGTTGTTAAGCAAACACAACTGTACTTATCTTGTATGATCTTGTATCCTGAAGCTTTACTGAAATCATTTATTAGCTCTATAGGTTTTTTTTTTTGTAGATTTCTTAGAGTTTTCTACATATAAGATCATGTGATCTGCAAACAGAGATAATTTTGCTTCTTTCTTTCCAGTATGAATGGCTTTATTTCTTTTTCTTGCCTAATTGCTGTGGCTTATACCTCCAGTAACAATCTTGAATAGAAATGGTGAGAATGGATGGATATCCTTGCCTCATTCCTGGTCTTGGGGAGAGAATTTCAGTCTTTCATCACCAAGTATGATGTTAGCTATGGATTTTATTTTATAGATACCCTTTATCAGATTGAGAAAGTTTCTATTTGTTCTGTTCAGTGTTTTATCATGAAAGGGAGTTGGATTTTGTCAAATATTTTTTCTGTGTTTATTGAAGTAATCATGCAGTGTTTTCTGCTGTATTCTACTAATATGATACATTAATTTATTTGCATTCCTGGGATAAATCCCATTTGGTCACAGTATATAATGCTTTTTAAATGTTACTGGATTTGGTTTGCCAGTATTTCGTTGAGGATTTTTACATCTACATTAACAAGAGACATTGGTCTGTAGTTTTATTTTCTTGTGGTATCTTCATCTGGCTTTGGTATCAGGTTAATAACTGGCTTCATGGAATGAGTTAGGAAATATTCCCTGCTCTTCTGTTTTTGGAAGAGTTTGAGAAGCGTTGATGTTAATTACTCTTTAAGTGTTTGGTAGAATTTACCACTTAATTTTTCCATTAGTTATTAAGGTCATCTTGCATGGTTTCAGCTTGAATGATCATTTTACATTCCCTCACTACAGTGCAAAGTAAATACTACCTGTGTGTGTGAGTGTATGTGTGAGTGTGTATGCATTTTGTAAATACAAAAGCAAACTCTGCACAGGGTATTTATTCAGTTCTCAGTATATACTTATCAGAAGAACTTTGGATCTATCTTGTAGTTGATCCAGTAAGGTCAGCTCATAAGTGACCTTACTAAGTCAAGTTCATTTGGGCCATTGGTCTTGTCATCCTAGGCATCTGTTCGATGACATTATTATATAATAGGATGTCAAAATTCCAGTAGGTGGAACCAGTGACTCGCCAAGGAAAATAAATCAATCTTTTATATAGATGTAGTTACCAGTGAAATTATCGTCACTCAAATACTTGGCTGATTTTATGTTTTGGCCTTTATTTTATATAGTTATTTATTTTTGTTTTGCTTTCATACCAATTGATACTAGCTCACATACAGAACTTCCCATGAAAATTTCCTTTTAAATGTCATAGTAATTCCATCAGAACATTTAATGAGTATGAATTTACCAAAATGTGTAAATAAATAAATACATACACACACTTTCAAGCTGTTTGCTATGCTGAAGAAAGAATTTTGCAGAATAAATTCAGTAAACAGGTCTCCCTCAAAAATGGGAGTCCCCAGCTTTGTCTTACAGAGTTAAGGAGCAGTTCAGCATTATATAGGCCAGGGAAGCAAGTAAACTTTGTCTAAGTCACACTTCAGGATGAATATAAGAACAAACATTCACTGAAACTGGAAGCAGATATTATTGGATACTCAAAACAGTTTATAAGAAATGGCCATCCAGCAAATAATGTATTGTTAATACTAGGGTGTCTGAGCTGTGAAACTGTCCTCCCTGGGCAATGTGATCAACTCTTCCAGGAGTGCCCAAAGAAGTCCAGATAAAAGCCAAAAGAATGTATTTTCTCACTTGCTTTGTGATTTTCTCTGAGTACTCAGTCAAGGCCAAAATTGTCTGTTGTCCATTGACTGTCCAGTACTTGGTTCCACGGCTCTCTATTTGTGGAGTTACCAGACTACATATTAAAGTAGAACTCTTTGTTCTACTCTTCCACTGGAAACATATGAGCAAAATCTAATCTTTCCTTACTATGTTCATCTACTTAAAGAAAATCTTTAATTTAATTGGCCAAGAAAATTCTTTTCTCCTTTCTTCATGGTACTTTATTTTAACAAAGCATTGAGCTCTTAATATATGCCAAGGAATGTCAAGGTGAATAAGACACTGTGTGAAGAGATGGGGATAGAAAACAAATATGACTCTGTGGTTCTCATCTACGAGTTAACAACCTAGTGGGGGAGGATGTGCAGGTAAGTATTACAATGTGATCTGTGACATCTTTCACTCATTTACTGACTGAATTTACTCATTCATTCTATTTAACATGCTTTTTGTGTGCCAGATACTCTATTAAGCCTCTAAAGCAGGGATTCTCGTAGATCTTGGGTCACGTTGAAATTACCAGGGAAGCTTAAAAAAGCTTCCCATTCCCAGAGATAATCATTTAAGTGATCTGAGTGCAACTTGAGCACTGGGAGTTTGAAGAACTCCCCAGGTGATTCTGATATGCATCCAAGGTTGAGAACTACTGCTTTAAAGAGAGAAAGATATTTTTCCTTTCCCCTGGAAACTCATAATCTCATGGGAAAAACAGACAAATAACCAGACAATTATGATCCAGTGTGAAAGGTCTTATGATAGAGGTGAGTATGGGGAGATGAAGAATCCGAAGGTCTCAAATTGTAACAGATTTGCCTAACATCATAGATTGAGTAGGTGATAGAGCCAGGATATAAACCTAGATCAGTCAGATTTGACTACTCTAAACCCATACACTATGCCTCCCAATAGAAAGAAAAGGTAAAAACCAGGACTATTTGTTTTAATTATTTTACAGTGTTCTTGTAGCTTCTAATGTGGATAAACTACTCACATGAATTTCTGAATATTTGCAAGTGAAGAACTATAATGGCAATAAATAAAAGGAAAAAATTCCTAATTCCATGTTCTCTAAATAGTTACTGAACAAGATACCCCTAGTATAAGGAAATTCTTCAGAACCTACATTTTTATATCTTATTCGTACATCTCTTAGATGTTTATTAACACAAGTGGGTAATGTTTCTTATCATTCTCATGAAAATATGATAACTGTGAATACAATTTTGGAATTTAGGGTGGAGGCCTCTTTGAGAATCTGACCCATAATGATTAAGTCTTGAAATATATACCACCAGGTAATTTGGACATCCTCAGGACTCGTCAACAGTGCCATTCTAGTTAGACAATTTTTTTGCTTTCCCAGAAACTTCACAGCATCCTCGTTATTTTTTTATGTAGGAGATTCTAAAAATCTGAATGCAAAATTTCTCTTTAAATTATTCTATTTTAGTTTTTATTTTTTATAGTTTTTCTTTAGGAAAAATTTTGCCTGTGGAGAAACATCTCGGCTCATCATAAAAAGGGTATATGCAGGCAAAAAGGAAAAGAATTTTTCTACATTTTGTACTGATGTTTTATACATCACTTAGGATGTGCACGGCACATCCAAATTGAAAAGAAAAAACTGAAGCAGCATCTCTGCGATGTCCATCTGGAGGTTTCCTGAGTAAGGATTATTAGCCAAACTCTAGAAAGAAATAAGGCTGAAGCTGGAACTGACAAGAAAGTACGAAATAAAGCAGAATTTAACTATTTTAACTAGATTGCAGCAGTGACCCAGTGAGAACAAGGAATTGTAGGTAGAGATTCAGCTCCAAAAAGTAAATTTTAAAAAGAAAAACACCTCTGTGATGCAAATACTTCACAAGAGAATAAACATTTAAGAGTGTCATTGAGATATTTAATAGTGATAATATGTTAGAATGCTTTTGATTCAGAGATTTCAGAATGTCTGAAACTTAAAAATGTCACAATAATTCAAATTATGTATATCTGTAGGTGTTCTTTTAATATCTTGTAGCTGTTTCATTTTTATCCATGAGATTGCATTGAGCTAATTGTATGATAGGTCCTATAAACTTCAAGATAAATTTTTTCCTTTAGATCTCATTTTAAAATAATAATAAGCAATGGTTACTGCTTTTGGTTATTATGTATAAGACTAACTTTAGTTATTTCAATCCATGGGTTTATATATGTAAACCAGCTTCTTTCTGGGCCACACCGCAGAAGCAGGTGTCTTTCTTTTTTTGGTATCTCAAAGAGACCAGGCCCTGCATAGAATTTAACACGAGTATCTCAGCATGAGATACTTCACTGTGGGCATTTGATTCTGAGGAAGAGCTTTATGGAAGTTGGAAAGGGCTATTCCAGAATCAAAGGTTGTACATGTGATATGGAGCTTGTCTTATATGCAAATTATGTGTGTAACTGGACTGTTGCATAGTAATATTGAGCATGGCTCTCTGTATCAGGAAGGATGCAAGTAATGATTCTTCACTCTAAACCCAACTGTCTTAAGAAAGTCCTGTTATTCTATATACCACGAAATCCTCAGACGGATAGCTCCAGTGTTGTTAACTCATTGGCTCATCACGTCATTAAAAACTCAGGTTTATTCCACATTTTCTTAGCCTTCTCTAGCTTTGTCCTTGGCTAGTTTTCCTATATGTTACCAAAATGGGTGCTGGGGTCCGAGGCGTAACACGCAGATACTACAATGTTCATAGCAGGAAAAGGGTCTTTCATCACGTGTGTCTCTTTTTTGAGAGGTTAACTTTTCCTGAAGTCCCCAGTGGACTATGTCTGTAGATTGGAACTGGGTGACACGTGCATGTCAAAACTAGTTCCCAGCAAAGGAAACAGGATCATCCTAATTGGATTCTTAATCAGGATTTATCTTGAGTCATTTGGGGAGGATGGACGTTTGAATTAAGTTGGGGCCACTCCTGGTAAGGATGAAGGGTGGAATGGTTGCTAGTTGGACGAAAACAAGTCATTATCTGTGGAGAATAAAGAAAGAGATAGAGGAAAGAGGGTGAGAGAGAAAAAATGTTTCAAGGAAATCAAGCTCAGAAATGATTCTCTATAGGAACAGATGGGACTTACAGCTATAAGAAGTAGGTGGCAATGGAGTGGAAGAACTTTATTTTTAGCCACCCTAAGTGGGCCTCTATGTACATCAGGTCAGGAAAATGGGTAAAACAGAAAAGACTTTGGAGGCTTCCCATACTGGTCATTGAGTTAATGTCAATTTTGTTTTTCGTTTTTAAATGTAATTTAAGATGATGTTACAATAAAAGCTTATAAGACAAGGTGCAGTATTTAAGTGACTTGTTCAGGTCAGCATGATAAATTTGATTATTTTTTTCTTCCCATGTAGTCTGGAAACAGAAATGGGAACGGTCTGGAGTAAATCTTCCCATCAGCCATTCATCCATCCATCCATCCATTCATTCATTCATTCACAAATACTTATTGAACACCTATGTAACAGGCACCTTTTAGACTCTGGGCTTAACACTGAGTTAAGCATGGGAAGTCTGTGCACACAGAATTTACATTGTAGTGGGAAGAGACAAGCAATAAACAAATAACCAAATAAATATATAAAGAACAGATGCTAATAAGTTATATGGAGAAAAATAAAACCATGCAAAGTAGAGGTGAAGAGAGTTTGGTATTTTATATAGTGTGTTCAAGGAAGACCTTACTAAAAGGTTATTTGATTGAAGATCTGAAGGAGGGAGTAGCCATGAAAACATATAAGAGAGGAATGTTCCAGACAGAGGAAATGTAAGATATAAAGGTCCTGAAATAGGAGCTTTCTTGGAGACCAAGAAGGCCAGTGTGACTGGAGCAGAGAGAAGAGAGTAATGGGGGATGAGTTCAGAGAAGTAACAGGGGCCAGATCATGCAGGGCATTGTAGGCCAGTGGTCAAAGTATTGTCCCCAGACCACCGCCAGCAGCAGCACCTGGAAACTTGTTAGAAATGCAAATTATTAGGCCTCACCCAGGCTTTCTGAATCAGAAGCCCTGGGAGTGGGGCCCAGTAATCTGTGTTTTAACAAGCCTCTAGAGTTTGAGAACCACGTTGCAGGCTATCGTGAAGACTTTGGATTTTATTCCAAGTGAAATGTGGATCCATTGGAGAGTTTTAAGGATATGACATAACCAGGTTTTCATTTAAAAATGATCACTCTATAAAAAGACATCTGCACTTGAATGTTTATAGCAGCACAACTCACAATTGCAAAAATGTGGAAACAACCCAAGTCCCCATCAACACATGAGTGGATTAATAAAATGTGGTACATGTATACCATGAAGTATTACTCAACCATAAAAAATGGTGAACTAATACCTCTTGTATTGACCTCATGGAATTGGAGACCATTCTTCTAAATGAAGTATCATAAGAATGGAAAAACAAGCACCACGTGTACTCACCATTAAATTTGAACTAATTGATCAACCCTTATGTGCACATATGGAAATAACATTCAACAGAAATCAAACAGGTGGGAGCAAGGAGGAGGGTATGGGCAAATTTACACTTAATTGGTGCAATGCACACTATCTGGGGGTTGGCCACACTTGTGGCTTTGACTTATATGGTACAAGGGAAATTTATGTAACCTAAATGTTTGCACCCCTGTAATATTCTTAAATAAAAAAAAATGATCACTCTAGCCGCTTTTTAAAAATAAACTAGAGGGAAACAAAAAGAAGCAAATTAAAGCAGTTGCAGATTACTGTAATAATCTGAGCAAGATGTGATGGTGGCTTGGACTAGAACGGTGGTGGGAAGTGGTTAGATTATGCATACATTTTGAAGATACAGTCAATAGGAATTGCTGATGGATCATATGTGTAAAGTGCGAGAGTTAAAGGGAAGATAAGTATAACTCCAAAGTGTTTGGCCTGAGCAACTGGAAGTATGGAATAGCTCCTTATCGAGATGCAGAAAACTGCAGGGAAAGATAGTTTAAAGGCTAAAATCGGGAGTGTGGTTTGGTCATGTTAAATTTAAAATGGATATGACAAGCAGGGAGTTCAGGGGTGTGGTTTGGGTGGAGAAAAAACTTGGGAGTTGTCAGGGCACATGTGATATTTAAAGCCATGGCCTGGATGAGATCATCTAGAGGATGAGTATAGACGGAGAAGACGTCCTAGAGCTGAGCTCTGAATATTTAAAGGCTGGAGGAGCCGAGGAATCAGCAAAGGAGACTGAGAAGAAGTAAACGGTGAGGTTAGAGGAGAAATGTGAGATGGTGCCCTGAAAGCCAAATTCAGAAAGTGATTCAAGAGAAACAGAGTGAGGCACTTGCCGCGGATGCAAAATTTAAAGGGGGCACCAAGAAAATCCATAACCAAGAGAATTAATATCTTAGTGTATTTAGAAAAGTAAAAATTAATTTTAAAAAATCTGTGATCAACAAAATGTATAGAATTGTTATTAATCTTTTAAAATTTGAAGAATATCAGCCTGGATTTTAATTTTAATTTAAATTTTTTTTTAGTTTTTTATCCTTGAAAGTAAGTGGCTACTGTGATCATTCAGCATGAATGAAAATAGCCATTTGATTTTTCGTTCTGTCAAATAAGCAAATACCATAATTAAGATACAGTCAAACCAAATGCTTTGTGTTGTATAAAATAAATGAGTATACACTGACTAAATTTTACAAATTTCAGTGTGTGATCTTAGTGACAGGTAAACCTAGCCAGAGCATATCTTGGATGCTTTTTCCTTTCTTTTTTTCTTTTTTCTTTTCTGCCATCAGTGTAGAAACCCTGCTACGAGAATGGGATGAGAAAGTGCAGCCAAAGTGACTGGGTGCCAACCTGCCTACGGAAGCCTGGATGTTTCAAAGAAGGTGGAAGGAAGGAGCAAAATCTTAGGGCTTCGCTAGACGACAATGCGGGGAGTTACAGTGCCAAGAGATGCAGAGTGTCATAGCGTTAGACACTAAAGTCTCACTTGGAAAGGGTCACAAACTGCTATGCTGGGGTTCAAAGTGCCAAGGCTGTTTTTGGGAAACCACTAAGAAGTCCATCTTTAGGAGAAAACTATTCAAATCTCTGGTCTCTTAGAGATGATGATTCATGTCTAAGTCATTTTATACTTTTGAAATTTGTCAGTGATATAATGGGAGCAAAGTTTTCCTGAAAAGAAGACATAGGCTGTTTGTTTCTTGCAAAGGAAGTGAAAAATGAGGAAACCATCTGGCATTTGCTCAAAATATCTAGATAATTGAGGCCAAAGTATCTTTTAGCTTAATTTTATATCAATGAACATCCTTTATTCCTCCTTTCACATTTGCTGCACAGAGTATCTTAAGGAAAGAGCCTGAAATTTCCTAATGAGAATTTTGAAATACAATGATTATTAAAACTATTGGGTTGTGTTCCCCATTATCCCTAGAAATTCTGTTATTCCTGAATTTTACATATATGTGTATTAATGTATGTGCATTAATTAAGGATATATACTTTAGGAATCTTTGTAGACTATAAACTCTTGCCTTTATTAAAAATTTCATAGCACTGATCAGATATTTTCTACAGGTGATGTGATCTCTCTGCTATCTCTTAAAATTTGCATTTCAAAGCTGATTGATAGGCTATGTGAGATGAAGTTGATGTTCTTTTTGTATAACAGAGATGTATGATGAATCTCTACCAAAGAAACATTATTTACTGCCAAGGTTATTTCATAAATTTAGTTTTGTGTTTCTAATTCAGAATCACATGTTTTCTACCACATCTTAAAGCTTTGTTATTAAAGCAAACATTTCTTGTGAAACAGATTTAAAAGATACTTAATAGCTTGATTTTTCCTCTCCATAATTGTATAAAGTATTGTTTTATTATTCATTAAGAACTTGATTATGTGATGATATCTTCTTGTAAAGTCAACATATACAAACCACTTTTTATTTCTAGTTTTAATCTTGGTATAGATCACTTTTTATTTTACTGGGAATAAATTAAAAATGTTTGGGAAACAATGTAACTCTCTGGTTAAATAAAAATGTTTATTTATGAGAAAATAGTATTAATATCCAAACAAATCTGAACTCACTATGTCAAATAGTTGCCAGTATACTTATCTGGGTTATTTAATTCTTCTAACTGTTCAGTATCTGAAGTGTGCTGTCACTTTGCATCAAAATTTTATCACCCTAAATGATATAGAAAGATTATAGTATATGTCATGTCTTTGAAAATTTAGAAATTAAAAGATTCAAGAGGTCTTACATTTGAAGGAAGCAAATTTACCCAGAGTACTAAAAATATGGAATTTTATGGTTTTGCTGGGAAATATATAACAAGAATTATATGACAGAAACTTAGTTTTAGACTTTGTATTTTATGTTTAAAAAATATATCCCCACTCATTTTCCTCCTCCAACTCTCTTCCTCTTTGACTTTATGTTCAACTCAGTTTTCAACAGAAATGGTAAAAATCCACTGGAGACCACTATAGATAATTAGCCAAAGTGGGAATGAGAAGTGGTTTTCCTTAGTTGATGAATCGACATGATTCTGAATTTATATTTCTCTTTGTTTTCCTAGGCCATTCCTTACCTAATCACAAATGGAAAATAAAAATGGGTTACTTTGGATGGAATTTGACTATAGTTTTCTGTTTCTTAAAAAAAAACAACAATATCCTGAAATAAAAAAAAAGGAAAACCTGATTTAGAAGGATCAAGTTTGCCTTCCCACTCTAAACAACTACAAAACTGGAAAAAAATGAAATAACAATTTTCAAGATATTCACATCAGGAAATGAAGGGCAATGGGAAACTAAAGAGGTGAGTTCTACAACTGCCCAAGTGGACTGCACAGAAAGAGTTTCAAAGCCACTGAACATGATGGGGGGAACCCAAGTGAATTTTGACAGTCTATTTGAATTTTACACCTAGTGAAAATATTTTTTAAAGGAAATGCTGAGATAAGGAATTTTCAGACATATAAAACCTAGAAGAGTTTATCACTGGCAGAACTATGCTATCAGAAATATTCACAGAAATCTTTCAGGTAGAAGGAAAATGATAATAGATGAAAATCTGTATCTACAGAAAAGAATGAAGGATACTGAATCAGTAACTATGTGCTTGAATATAAAATATTTAAATGTCTTTAAGAGATAACCATTTAAAGCAAAAATAACAATGTTTTTTGGGGTTTATAAGTAGAAATAAAATATATGAGAAAAATAGACAAAGGTCAGGAAAGAGAAAAATGAAAGCATACTATTATAAGGTTTTCATACTATTCATGAAGTGCTATAAATATCATTCAAAGATAGACTGTGATTAGATATAGTATCAATCCTAAAACAATCATTAAAATAACACAATGAAGAGCCTTATCTAATATACAAGCAAAAGAGATAAGAGGAAATCATGAGAAATACTCAGTTAATCCAAAGGAAATCAGAAAATGAGGGAAAAGGGAACAAAGAACAGGTGGGACAAATAGCAAGTGGTGGACTTAAGCCAAATATTACTAATCACATTAAATATAAATGGTCTCAACATCCCATTTAAAAGACAGAGATTGTCAGATTGGATAAAAAAGCAAGACCCAACTAAATGCTGTGCACAAAAAACACTCTTTAAGTATAAAGACAAAAATAGGTTACAAATAAAAAGATGGGAAAAGATATAACATGCTAATCAAACAAAAGCTGGAGTGGCTTTTTTAATATCAGACAAAATACCATCAAGAGACAAACTACCTTCAAGAGGGATGGTATGAAGTATTTATTTCTTTATGTAAGTCTAAAATAAAAATATTATGAAGACTAAACTTTGTCTTGATATCATTCAGCAATATGATTATTTAATAACAATTTAAATATGTAGATATAATATGTTCTTCTATGTATATCTTTCTTTTAAAATGCTCTCTTTTCAAGGCTGAATGAGAGAGAGAGAGAGAGAGAAAGAGAGAGAGAAGGAAGAGGGAAGGAGAGAAAGAGAGTTTGTATCAAAACAAGCACAAAAACACAGAATGAATTCCTGGCTGTACAACTGTTTGAGTGAGAAGAAAGGACACGTACAGTTTTATTTTCTGTATCATGAGGTTCCCTTTTCTTTTTGTGTTTTGGTTTTTTCTCTTTAGAGTCCTACAAATGCCCTGAGATTCCTCCCAAATATGTGCAGTTGTCTTCATTTTACTTGATGGCAAGTTTATCTTTTCGGTTGGTTAGGTTGAGGGTCTTTGTATCATCCATTGTATTATCCTTGAATCTTCTCTCTTTCACACTCATAATCTTATTGAATATCCTCTTCACTCCGATTTCAAATATATCCAGAATAGGACATCTTATCACTTTCATTGCAGCTACCTGTCTTGAGCCACCGTCTTACCCTCAGTCACTGCAATGGGTTTTTATATGGATTCCCTGCTTTCACTCTTGCTCCTCCTTTAATGGCAAATCATGTTCTCTTCTCTTCCACCCCACCTACCTCCTTTCATCTTCTCTGTAGAATCTGATGTCCTTACAATGGCCCATAAAGCTTAGAATAATCTGCTCCTTCATTACTTCTCTGCCATCCTCTTCTACTCTTCCTTTTGTTCACCTTGCTCCAACCACTGGCCTTCTTATTCCTCCAACATTCCTGATGCTGATGCTTCCTCTTTAGGGCTTTATACCAACTGATTGCTCTCCCTGGGGCAATTTCCCCCCAGATATTTCCATGGCTAACTCACTCGTTCACCTCATTGAGATCTTTATTTAAATGTTAAGCTCTTAATGAGATCTACCCTAACTGCTCTATTTGAAATCATAACCATCCTGATTTTAACCCCACTCCCCACCCCCTAACTGCTTACTCCATTTTATTCTATGGCATTTGTTACCTGCTGTATAATTTGCTTACTTATTATGTTTATTATTCATTGTCAGGCTCTCTAAACTACAATAGAAGCTCTATGAGGACTGAGATTTTAGTCTACTTTGCTCACTGGTTTATCTCGAGGGCCTAGAACAGTGTCTAGTGCAAAGTAAGAGCTCAGTATTTATTAATGATTGAATGGCCATTCTCAGGAAAGAGTGAAGGCTCTTGCCAGAAGAAACAAGCATATTTTATCTTTCCACCAAAATGTATATCACAGTGCCACATGTATCTCAATTTATCTGGTTGGTTGGCAAATGTCTAAAGATGGCACTAGGACAAATGAGAGGTTGGCCCAAGATTTTGGCCATATCTGAAACTGTTTTATTTTATTTTTGTTATATTTCTATGGTAAAAAGACTATATTATACCTATTTGAATACAACATCTCAGTTAAATGATTAATGCATTATTAAGTTGTTAGGCCTGAGGAAGTGGATTTTTATCTGCTAAGTTATTGTCAATTATCAATCAAAGGGGAAGGAGATATATTTCTTAGGATGGAAAGTTTCTTTGGTTTTTGGGTTCTTGAGAATCACTCTTAGGCTTTAGCAGGTTTCAAGGCATGTAAGTGGTAGTTCCTATGTGGTGAGTTTAAAAATGGCACCATTCACATGGAGAGAAAGATATGAAGCAAGAAAATAGGGAACCAAAGCTTTGATGTACCACACTGTGGTGCTACTAGACACACTCACACACATGTGAGTGCACAAAAATCTCCCATCCCCACTACTGTACTCCCCACTCAGGACAGTTGTAGAACAAGATAGCACAAGTGAAGCTGAGGAGAAAGTCAACCTTGGTAGGAGGTGACCATCCCCTTTCAAGGTAAATCCTCTCAAGGTCTGAATTTTGTTTAAAAGAAAGAAGTAGTTTCTTTAATACTTTCCTTACCTGTGGTTGACACCTGTAGTTTGAATTTGCTATGTATTTGGCTTGTAATCTGTAGAAGGCGCTATGTTTGAAGTGGCCAAGAGTTATATTTGCATTGCCTTGCTATTCTTTGCAATTGCATTTCCCTGTTTGACTTGATGGTTACATCTTCCTTTGAGCTCACTGAGGGCAGGGGCCATATGCTTTATTTCTTTCACAGTATTTCATTACAGTATTGGTACTTGCAAATGACCTAGGCTGTGGCACCAACTGCCACGGCAGCAGGAACCACCACATCAACGACCATTTATTGATCATCTGCTATGTGACAGGAAATATACTAGATGCTTTACAAACTTGTAAAGATATGTTATTATGTTGCCTTTTATTCCCTGTGGTTTTCTTAGACCTCATGACACTTTATCTGGAAGAGACACATTTAATTTTTACCTGCCATATTAGTTCAATACAGAGAATGGACAGGGACAGGAAAAGGAGTGATGGGAAGATGGGTGTGGAATGTGTAGAGTCACTTCCAGATAATCCACAAATAGAAAATAGATTCAGTCTGTGGCCCAAAACACAGAGCAATAAGCTGTGGGGTCTGTTGATGAAACTTCATGGTGACATCTTTGGCTGCTAGTAACTGAAAGATGAGGAATGTATACCAAGACTTCCCATTAATTCCTGATAACAACCATGGATAAATACTTTAATGAATTGTGAAAATGATTTTGAACACTTTAATAGTTTGTCTGTATTTTTTGTATGTGTCTCCCTCTACCAGCATAAAAGTTAAAAATAACATTTACCAACTTTCTATTGGCCCCTGTCCCTAGAAATTGTTTTCTTTTCTTTCTGCTATTGTAGTTAAATTTTATTCTAACAAACTCCAGGATGCTGGTCAGATTCTTTTCAGTTTTTCTGATGTTTGGTTGCATTGCATGATTTAGCTGATCATTGTCGAAGTTTGGAGAATGTGCATTTTGTGACACAGAGATTTTTCACTGCTATGCTATTTAAAAATAGTAATGGAAAAATAGCATTCCTTTGAATTAAAACAAGGGTATTCCCAATCCCCCCCTCTATTCTTTGGATTTGAAATGAAAATTGGCTTCTCCTTAACTTTATAGTTAAAATTTCCCTCCTGTCTTCATTGATGCCATTGCTTTGGTTGAGCTCCTTATACTCTACTACTTGAATCAATAATTAACTCACTTATTCAATATTTACAGAGTATTTACTTTGGACTAGGTTTTCTCCCCAGGAAGATTCATTCTAAAGACACAGAATGAATCATAAATCTGCTTTGTCCTTTAGGAGTACTCTCACCATTATTAGGAGAAAACAGATGTATGTATCAGTCAAAGTCCAGTAGGAAATCAGATATCACACTGGATATCTTCTTTCTCCCTCTTTTTCGTTTCTTTTCTTTTTTGGCGGAGAGTCCCAGGAGGTTCCTCTGGGTATCTGGAAGAGAATCTAGTATAGGGAACTGTTTGCACAGGTGTTAGAGGTCTGGAAAAGGACAGAGCGACTGGGGTATCTTAGAAAAAAATGAGACCACAGAAAACAGCTACCACCTCCAAGGTGGGGGAACAAAAAGAAAGGGGTTAGAGTTACCAGACCCCAGAGACTCAAAGAAGAGCCCCGAAGAACTACTGTTCATGCTTATGAGGGCCACAAAGGGGCTGTTTCTGTGATCACCAAGAGAAGGTGGAATCAGCTTCTGCTCTGGAAAGGAACAGCAAACAGGTAGGTAGGATCAAGCGGTTTCTCCTTCCTCCTGCCTTCCTGTCTCCTGGTCCTTACAGAATCTAGCCTGGAGGCAGTGACAAAGGAATCTGGGAAGTGGAGTTGGCTGAGTCCCAGCCCTGTCAGCACAGAGAAGAGTTTAGAAGGCTATAGAAAAAAAAATTGAAATAACTGACTTAACATTTAAGCAAAAATTGAAATTGAAATAAGGTGGTAATTAGTAGGTCAGCAGATCGAAATTTGTGGTGGCTACCATCAAGACCCTGGAGGAGACTCTCAGCTCACACCTTGGCGAGAGTCAGTAATTCTTACCTCACAACAGGTATGATGCTGGAAGTGAGCCTCGAAAGACAAGAAAACAATAGCAGTAAACACCCATTCAGGTGTTCATTACCCAGAAAGCAAAGATAACACTGAGGCTTGAAACAAAAGCCAGGTGTTAGTGGGGTTTTCCAAATAACTCAGAAAGGCTCCAGAGTAGGGTTTGGAAAGGGAAAGAAAAGGGGACACAGCTAAGGATTCATACATTCAGCCAGTATTTACTAAGAACTCACCATGTCCTGCATAGTGTGCTGCATGCTGAAGAAGGTAGTTGAGGTCCCTGTCATCATGCAATCTACATGTCTGTAGCTGAGACAGGCAAGAATCACATATATACAGAAAGTGAGTGATTATAGAGCGAATAAATGGAGTGCTCTGATGGAGAATGAACAGGGGCAACCTAGTTTAGTCTAGTTAGTCTGGGAAGGTCTATTTAAGTTAATACCCAAAGGATGAAAAGAAACAAACTATTTGAAGTACCTAGAGAGGATTAGTAAGCGTTAAGCTAGTCCTTGAAGCCAACAGAAGACTATGGTGACTAGCGTACACACACAC
>CAUYSK010075547.1:0-16223 GCA_963575035.1 Avahi laniger
TTAAAAATTAGCTGGGTGTGGTGGCTTGTGCCTGTAGTCCCAGCCACTCAGGAGGCTGAGGCGGGAGGATCACTTGAGCCCAGGAATTTGAGGCTGCAGTGAGCTATGATCACCCCACTGCACTCCAGTCTGGGTGACAAAACGAGATCCTGTCTCTAAAATATAAACAAACTTTTTTCTATTTACAATTCTTACAACATACTTTCCTCATTTAAATTTATAAAAGAGAGCCATATTATAGGGGCTCTGCAAAGTTTTCCCAGATTTCCTCAATCACATTTATTCCTTTTTCTATGTTTGTACATACTTGCATGCTTAAAGATACATTGTTATAGTATTTATGTGCTATACTATGAGCATTTGTATCTCCCTCACTAGAATATGAACCTAAGCATAGATAAATGTGTTACACTTATTATATTCCCAGTTCTTACCACAATACCTGATGGAATGTTTACTGAAGGAACTATACAAACTATGGAAGGTGACAATATTCAAACTGAAGAAATACACAAAAATACAGAATAAGAGAACCAAAAATAAATATTCTGTATAATGAAATGCTAAAAGACTAAAAATTATTAATGAGAGGATACAATAATTCCAGAAACAATGAAAACAGATTAATTCATGAAAGGACACAAAAATTCATACATACAAAATGATTTTCAATTCTGCTAGTAATTAAAGAGCAGGTACAAGGTTACACAGTAGACCAACATGCATTAGTAAGGCAATCCTAGAATTAGGGTAATGTGATAGAAATGGAGGAAAAGCAAGCAATTTAGAAAGATGGAAAGGAAATACCAAAGTAGCTAAAGATGACAGAATCGTGCCTGGGTGAATGAAAGAATAACAGTATCTTTCATAAAAATAGTTCTGACACAGTTTCTCCAGATGAGCACATAGTTAAACAAATTAAGCAAATACTACTTTTCTATTAGTTTGATATAACAATTTAAGAAACTATTTTATCTTAAATTTTTAAAAAATTTTCTAAAATCTTAAGACCATCATCTCTCCAGGCCAGCACTCTGTCTTGACAGAGGCTGAAAAGAACATGTAGAGGGGAGAAGGGGAGAGTTTGCAACGACATCTCCAACAGCACAGCAGCAGATGGGCTCCAGCCCTGGAGCTATTAGCAGTTTCTGATTTCTTAAGTTACTCAGATCTAACACCCACTGAAAAAAAAAACAAAAAATGCTAGACAAAAACATTTTTTTAAATTAGTTTTAGGGCATTAAAAAAGTAAAAGCACAGAGGGAACTGCCAGGCCAAATCTTGAGGCAAATCTACACCCAGGAGAAATAAAATCACTTTTTCCCTGAGGACATTAGCCAATGCCATCCCCAGTACTTCAAATCCTCAGCTTCAAGGGGCAAGGTGGCAAAAGACCAGGATTAGGGCCTACCAAAGGTAGGGATACTACAGGAGACCCTCCTTATATTGAACTGGGACCTCAAAGGATGACATCCTCAGGGGAAGAGTGAACTAAAACTTACCATCTCTCTCTCAACCACACGAAAAGGAAAAGCAGGTTGTCTTGCCACTGAGCAAAGCAGGAAGAGAGTAAGCTGGAAAAAACAAAGTTTTTGAGAACAAGTATACACAGTGTGGATGGGCCAGGTAGCCATAATCCTAATGTGGTTTTTAAGAGAGTCCCTGACTTATGGTAATACCCCCAGATGCCTGGAGGAAGCAAACACAGTACTTCTCAGAGGAGAACATGTTCATCCTGGGAATTCCCTAAAAAAAACTGTGTGACAGCAATAGTCAGTCAAAGATAACCAGGCACACAAGGAAACAAGGCAAAACAAGTGAGAAACAAGCAAAAACAATAGCAGGAACAGACCACACAGATTTTAAATCTTAGAATTATCATAAAAAGAAACATATAACAAATTTGAAAAAGAAAAACAAATATTAAAATATCTGCAAGGAATAGGAATCCATAACAAGTAACATAGCAGATCTGAAAAAGAACCAAATAAGACTTCTGAGAATTGCGATAACCAAAATTAAAAACGCAATGGGGGTAGAATATACAAAACAGAGAAAATAACAAACTGGGAAATAGTTTAGAAGACATAATCCGTACTTCAGCAGAGAAAGAACAAAAAAGAAGGAAACACAGACCTGAGAATGAGATGGGAAAGACTAAGAAGGTCTAAAATACAGGACTGGAGTCCCAGACAGAGAGAACAACAAATAGGTAGAAGGAAGTTTAAAATCAAAAATGGCTGTGAATTTTCCAGAATTACTACAAGACACCAACCTACAAACTCAAGAAGCCCAGTGAAACCCAAGCAGGGTAAGCAAAAAGAATTCTACTCCTAGACAAACTGAGAATTTTTAAATCAAACAGAAGTGAACCAAATAGAATATCTTAAAAGGAAACTAAGAGAAGGGTGCCTAACTTACCTGCAAAGAAGCTACAGCTAGACTAAACTGCTGACTTCTCCATACAAGAGTGGAGAAGACAATAGAATGATACATCTTAATGTGCTGAAAGAAAGTACCCGCCACCCTAAAATTCTACATCCAGCAAAAATATCTTCCAATAAAGAATGCAATCTCTTTTCTTATTTTTTGTTTGGAAAAGATATTTTCACCCAAATATCTTTTTGCCCAAACAAAAGACATATAGTAATAAAACACACACACAAAAAAAGTACTTGACTTCAAACTAATGCAACATGAGGACAGCTGGACATTTACGGAAAGATGAACATTCAATGTTTTCCTATATATCTCCTTTATACTTATAAACATATGGCATTTTTATTTCTAATTGATTACTTACATAATTGTGTCATGGTTCTTCAGAAAATAAGAAGACCCAAGGGGGATGGACCACTTACATGCTTTCTTGGATCTCCCCACTAAACACTCACACCCATACTTTGCTCAGTTTGGGAAATATTTGTTAACTGCCAATACAGTCAAAAATTTAAGACAAAATTCCTGTGATCACAACTCATTTTTATACAAAGGTATTTGGAACTTTATTTCAATGGTTTAACATATTAGATTAACAAACCCTCTGATCTTACATCATTAAACTTTATAATCAGTAAATATTTTCAAGCAAAATTTTAATGAAGGGTAAGTATGCTTTATAACTAAAGTAACCTGAAGTTTCTACCCACCACCACCACCCCAGTTTTCCTACAAACTAACTCCAAGTCTTTGAAATCTGTAACTGTTTCTTTAATTCCAAACTATTTATTTCAAGCACCCAGTTAATTGGCAGAATGCCTATTTCTTCACACAGCTTTCTGTTACTGAGCTTCAAATTTTCTTCTTTATGACATCTCCCTTATGTTGTCTTCTGCAATAACCTTTTGGTGCACAATTAAAGGCCTCCCAAACTCAATCTTCTTTGAGGCTCCAACTGGCAAATGTCTTTCAAAAAAAAAAAAAGGAGGAGTAATTTTCCTTTCCCATTTTTACAATTTAGCCCAGTAGAAAACTGTTCAACTTAACTTGGTCCTAAGTTTTTAAACTACATCTTGGACGTTTTCAAGATCACTGGAAGAGAGGCAGCCAAACTGTGATTCATGGAAGATATGACAATGACTAAAGTCTTCCAAAGAAGCTAACAATAGTATATTACAAAAATATGGCTTTCCTTAGCTGGGGAGGAAAGGTAGGAACTAACTTCAGTTCAACATGGCCCATTGCTGCAGCCATGTTTATTCAAGCATATGAAGAATGAAATAAAAGAATAAAGAAAAATAAGTTCAGAAAAATAAATTGATTTATTACAATTTTCTCTTATAAACCACAGGAAATCAATCTTTGGCCATTAAATTTTAATAAGTCAGATGTTATTAAATTTATATTTCCATTATGTATTTCAGATTCAAATGGATGGTAGAATACTCGCTATTTTTTGTGCCTGGGGTAAAGGGAAAGGAGGTGTTTAATAGATGCTCAGATATATATATTTATAACTGAAAATATTAGAAGTCAGATTTATGTTTTTCACAAAGTTGCCCTGTTTGTTGACCCAATTCAATATTTTTAGTTCCGCAGAAAGTTATTCAGACATTTGAGATTACAGCTGGCACATGATAGTTCAACTATCTATCAGAATATCTCTGCTACCTTTCTGCCTTCTTATAAGATGCTGTTAAAATGCTGTCAGCTCAATGATGCCTTCCCCACTTTTCTTTTTTCTATCTCTTAAAAGACCATGTTACACATTCTGGCACCAGATTATTTTATCTTATTCTCTGTTTCCTAAAAATAGTCTTTTCGTGCTCTCCCCAACTATAAACATGTTAATGCAAATCTTCCATAACATGCAACATAATGCTGGATACATGTAAAGCATATATTAAATATTAGCTATAAAGTAATATGAAGAACAACAGTGGTTCAGAATTTCTATGTAGGATGCACTGGAGAATAGGATTCTGCTAGGAGACTTATCTTAAAGATACATTTGCATAGCAAGCACACTTTTTATAAACTGTGTATTAACTTGGGGTACTTTGGTGGGGAAGAAGCTGATAAATCAAAGCCCTTCCAAGCCATTTCTTGACATTCAGAGGGACTTAGGAAAGTGCTCCACCACCATCTCATCCATGTGCCCTCCATCAAGAAAGAGAAAGAAGCCACTCATACGTTTATTTTACTTCAAAGTCCATCAGTAGCTTCTTCCCCTTTGTTCTACTCCTATCCCAAGTTAGAGTGATATCCCTACTTAGAGTCTAACAATGTTCAAGTGCTTCCTCTGCACTTAACATATAGGTTCAAATAGAGGAAGAAGCCGTGATGCCACTCAGAAGGGTTAGTGTCCTCAGAAGGGACACCCAGTTCACAAGTACTGTAACACTAAAAGCAGCACTACCTACACAGCCCACTATACTCCTGTGTGTCCCATTGATCCACAGACTTCCTTCTACTCTTCTACATCAGAAAGATGAAACAAGAGCTCATATCAGCCTTGAGGAGTCCACAACATTAATGAGAACCTCCCGGCATCAGCGATCATTCTTGTAATGTTCTATATGTGTATTTTATTCACATTGTAATAAAATATCTTCTCCTTCTAAAGCCTGTTCTCCTGCCCCACCAAGATGTGGCCATTTTCATTCTATGTCCCCAAAATTGCAAAAAGAAGAGAGAAAACACTGAAATCATACATTCTAGATCCATTCTATTGTTGTTCTGTAATGATCTTGACATTGATCTCTTACTCAAAATATCAGTCACTTGTTCTAATCTATACTTTCCTTGCTACTGTTTTGAGTACCAAAAAAAAGGGCAAAATTATTATTTCTATTTTGTAGAAATAAATAAGAGCAGCCTTGGGAAACTTAAAAGAGAATTTTCATGCTGCATCTTGTTCACTTTGTTTCTTGCCTCCAGTAAAATCATTATAATCCAAAAGTGATACAGTTTACGGAATCCAGAAAGCTGAGCAGCAAATTCAAACAGCTGTGTATGTGTTTGCATTTATCCATGATTCTCCTGTTCCTTAAGCAAACTGTCATAATAGCAGCAAACGTGTCTGCCAACACAAGAGGGTTTTATTAGGCCTCAACTGTCCTGTTCCCCTGGTCTGATGAAATAGTGTTTGTTTTTTTTAATCTATTTTCAGTTTTTCAATAAGAAATAATTTCCATAGATTTTCCATATGAATTAAAATTTCCCCCTTACCTACCATAATCCAAATTCCATATATCAAGAACCCATATTAAACATCAAATGTTGAAAAGAAAAAAGAAAAAAAATCTGCAATCATTTCAAAAGAGTACACAAAAATTAAGAACCCTGTTTCTTAATCACTATGGTTTAGTGTTTATAAGGTAACTTATGATTGCTTTTATTTATTTATACCCCTATTTAAGAAAGTGCTTTTTAAATCCCCCATAGCACCTTCACAGTACCCTGAACATACTGGGTATTCACCATGTCTTAGCTAAACTGAAATTAGCAAACAGAAAGACTATCCCCAAGCTATGCTTATGAAATAAATTCATTAATTTGGTCTACTTTAAATTTTGGCAAACTCCCAGGGGCTAAGAGCACCCTATAAAAACATCAACATTATTACCTCATCCCTTATACCTTATTACTTCACTTCTCAGAGTTCTAAAATATAATAAGCTGTCTTTGGAAATAAAGAAGACCTCAAAGACTCTCAGACTCCTGCAAATCTCCTCTTCAAAATGAAAAAGCCATAAACTCATCTGACTCTTTTTAAGTAGATTCACCAATCAAATTTCTGGATGATGAAAGCATTATCAACAATTTTCCCATTTCTGTCCCTTCTAAGCAATATGAACTCCCTCACAGTTATCTTCTCCACTCACCTAATTATCAGAATTTCATCTTCTGTACCATTAACGATAGTCTTTAGTTACATTACCATTCATTACATTTCATAAATGTAAAATCATGGCACAGTTATTTTGGGGTATTTGGGGTACACTGTTTTAAGTTCAAATTCAAGAAGCCAGAAGCTCTAGCTTAACTACCAGCTCCAATTATCTATTAATGCATAACAAACTATCCCAAAACTTAGCAGCTTAAAACAATCATTTTATTACTTATTATTAGCTCCCAATTTTGATGGCCAGCTAGGTATTCAGAAAGGATGAATTGTTGCTGGCAATTCATCTACTCCATGTGGCATCAAATGAGGTCACTAGGGGTATTGAGCTAGTGAACAGACTAATCTGAAGGGTCCACGATGCCTCCCCTCACAAGTGTGGCACCTTGATGGGGATGCGTAGAAGGCTGGGCTCAGCTGGGACTGTCAACATGGTCTCTCCAGCAAGACAGTTGCTGGTTTATACCAAGTTTCAGAACAGACTTTTCCGGCAGGTCTGCCTCAGCAAGTCTAAAGAGAGTATTCCAGAGACAAGAAGTAGAAGTTTCTTAAGGTCTGTACCCACAAACCAGTACAGTGTCACTTCCACCATATTCTATTTGTCAAAACCACTCAAGCCAAAGCGTAGGAGGAAGAGAGAATGGGAGTTATTATTTAACAGGTCCTAAGTTTCAGTTGGGGAAGAGGAAAAGTTCTGGAGATGGATGGATGGTGGTGATTGCACAGCAATGTGAATGTACTTAATGCCATAGAGCTGTACAATTAAACATGGTTAAAATGGTAAATATTATGTTATGCATATTTAACCATAATTTTTTTTAAACCCACTCATATTCAAGGGGAGGTGACATAGATCCCACCTTTTGATGAGAAAGCATCAAATAATTCATAGCTATCTTTAATTCACTATACCAGCTAAGGTGATCTCCTAGAAAGCAAAATATTCATTAGCTATAAGCATATATAATCTCTCCTAAATATCTGTATTATCTACATAATACTTGGCTACTATGTTACAAATTAGTTTTCACTATACCACCAATACAGGATATGAAATATCAGATATTCATCCTTTAGGAAGAGAAATTATTTTTCATTCTTAACACTTCAAAAATAATATGCAATTTTAGCTACATTTACTTCAATCACATTGAGAAATTGTTAAGCACACATGAAAGCGTCAAGATGAGATAAAATTGAAAAATCTACTTTGCAAATTCCAGACAATCTAGCCTGCAGCTGTGCTGGGTGTTAAACAGAAACATTCCTCTTGTTCTGAAACCCACACAAACTAGCAGCAACCTTCTAGAAGGCTTCTGAACTTCAGAGATATAGCACATACCAAATCTTAGAAATCTGATCAATCTGCAGATTTTTCTGTTCTTTATCCTTCTCCAATATCTACTGAATCAAGACATTTATTTTCCCAAAGACCACCTAGTTTTAATACAAGATCAATCTGACTTCCGTAAGTATATAATTAGCAAAAAGTGATTCAAATCTTACGTTTGTAGACCCAGTTTACTAATCGCATATTATTGCTTGATCCAGCCATTTTATACAGCTGTTAGCACAAACTGAGACACACAGAACAAACTACTGAGTATTTAAATTCTATAATAAACATTCAAAAGGCCAAAAAGTCTCTAGAGAGCTAAGGTAATGTATCTTCTGGAGAACATCTTCATGTGGCTAATTCATTTATTTAATCCTCCTTCATTCAAGCAACATACATTAAGCACCCCCTACACGCTAGACTTTGTGTTAGGTAGTGAACAAGACATTCAGGGTCCTTTGCTTTCAGGAGACTTAGAGCCCAATGCATGATAGGCTGGTGATGACTCTCAAGTATAAATGCTCTGAGAAAAGATGTACAGAGTGTTTAAGAACACAGAGGATGGGTTTCTAAGCCAAACTTGGGGAAGTGTCCCAGAAAGAAAGTCTAAGCTGAGACATGATGAATGAGTCAGAATTAGGTGAAGTGGAGGGAAGACTCTTCAAGGTCAAAGGAGCAAAAGATGTTTTCAAAACTAAAAGACATTCATATGGTTGGTCCATGGAGTTTACAGAAACTGTGGTAAAAGATCAGGCTAGAGAGGTAAACAGGAATCAGAGCTTGAAGTAAATTGCTAAGAATTTTGAACATTAATGTTATACTGACAGGAAATTACTGAAGGGTTGGAGAGAGGCTGCAGTACTGATGTCTATAATCATATCTGCACTCTTGCTTCAGGGTAAAGAATGGATTAGGTAAGTAACCACAGTAGCCCAAGCTAGAATAGTTAAACAAAAAGGAAATGGATAGATTCTAGAGACATTTAGGCACAGAACGGACAACTTCACTGTTAATCACAGCCAGGATAAGAATCCACAGCACTCTGTTACCCCTTATCCTATTACACAGCAACCTGTTTTAATCTTTTAAGAGCTGGAAAATAATTAAATTTAAAATAGCTTCCCCTTTTATCCTTAGAATTGAAATGTAAAAAGTGCTCATGATCAAGCTCTTCCAATCATCCTGTTGTCAGTTTGCCGACCATTTATAATATCCCTAACCCCTTCACACTACCTGAAATGGAACAATATTTGGACTCAAATCTGTGCCTATTCGTTTCAGTAAGACTCTAGTATTTCAAATTCTATTAGCTTATACAACTGAAGTTCTCATAATTTATTATACAGGTAGCATATTTAAATGACTCAAGGGGGTATTGAGGGATGGAATCCAATGTTCTCCATATACACCAACATTTGCAAATTTCAAGGAAAAGCTGGAATGGTAACAAACAATATTTAACATTTATTGTATGCTTACTATGTGTCAGGCACTATTCCAAGTATTTTACTAAATGTACTAACTTACCAAAGTCTCCCAACCTCATGAGGCAGTACTATTGCATTCTCTATTTTGTACATGAGGAAACCAAATCAGAGAGGAAAAACAACTAGTAAGTGGTAGCATTACTGATTCAACCCCAGAAATTATAGTACCAAAGCCTGTGCTTTTCACCCACAAGCTATATGACCTCTCTGGAGTATCTCCACTTAGATAGCACGCTACTTCATCCTACTACCTTTGTTCTTGGTGCAGGTCAAGGCAGGATTCATATGTCTATACCTCAGATCCCCTATCTTAACACCCTATGTCTTAAATGCAAAACCCTAAACATTTTGATACTGGGCAGTTTGTATCTGACTTCGATTAGGAGTAATGCAATTTCTGCCTTGATTTCCCTAGTCTTAACCCTAAATCAACCACAGACACTTGACCAGTCTATAAATAGTTTTCTGCCTTTGCTCTACGAAAAAGATAAGCCAGGAAGAATACAAAGGCTGGGTGCATGGATCCAAATTCTTGCTCAGTTATTGAACTAAGATGCTCCCCCTGCTCTCTGGCATTAACGCTGACCTCCACCTGTTGTCTATTTCCTGTCACATCTCTTAGATTTGTAAGAGGAAGGTTTGGTCATCTATAAGGGGAGCCTGGCATACCAGTCTGTGATACATTCTGCCCATTTCTATGCATGGTTTGAGCGCACATACACAAGACCGTCTCTGCTCCCTAGTGCTGTCTGACTCAAAAGGAAGAAAAAGGAGCCAGAAAAAAAGTCAGAGACCCAAAGGACCAACAAAGGTATGACTAGAGAATCTAATGAGCTCAGTAAAAAGCCAGACAAAGTTCAACTCTTAAACTTTGGGACTACTGAAATTCATAACGACATTGTATACACCAAGTCTTTGGTGCACTGCATTTATGAATTACTTTGCCCTGCATTACACCAAAAATATACAGATAACTACTGATATTTGTTATTTCTAAATTTTATGTCTTAATTAGTTTGACAAGTTGATTTTAAATAATGAAAGCCATCTTGGAAAGGTCCATTTAGAATTGTATAGATAATCAGCATCTGCCTCTAATCAAACTGAGATGATTAGCAAATTAAATCCTTTAATTAGCATTTTGCATAATTTAGGCAAATTATGCTTCTTAGGTTTAAGAAGGTGAACCGGGGTGAATTTATCAGTTAGAATTTCTTTAAATCTTTATTAATTACCTAATTTTACCACATATACAGTAAAAATAAAGAAATATAAATTAAGTTCAATTTCATTTGCTGAAACCTAGCACTTCCCTACATCTAAGCTAATTCTGTCATTTGGGGCAAGTTAACACAATACTCATTAAAGAAAAAAAAATTTCATTTCAGTTTTTTCCTTCAACTCCTAAGAGGTCAACTTTACCCAAACTAGATTAAAATAGCACTTTTTAAAGAACAGGAAGAAAGAAGGAAAAAGGAAGGAAAGAAGGAGTTTCTTTCCACTTTCACCATTCAGTACTGCTGAAACCAAGGTTAGTTTCACTAGGCATTCAATCATACAGTTTTAAATAAAAACACTCATAGAAAGCTAAGTCGCTTGTTGGTTTTCTTTGTGAGAAAAATAAAGAGAAAGCAGAAGATAATAACATAGCGAAGCTACCATTACAACACACCAAGCTAATTGATTGCTTTTTTCTACAGGAATCATATTCTCTTTCACACGGAATGATGATGACTTTTTCAAAAAGTATTTCTTCTCTTAACCTACCCAAAACATCCCTATTAGCTAACAAAAGAAAAGTAAGCAACTCTAGGATTTAATAAACAAAAGTCAGGCAATAAATACCAAGAGCTTAAGGGATGGTGAAGGAAGAATATGCCATTTCTAACATATATTAGACCCCAGTTTCTGATGAAAACATGGTCATGCAGACAGCACCTCTGTTCTAGAACCCAACCTCTTACAAAAGAAAGAGGCAGCAAAATTCAAAAGTAGACTTTCCTCATGACTACAGATAGCAACCTACTAAAAACTTCAAATAAATCATGTCTTTATCCTACTATAAATACTGCCGAAACCGTGGATCTTCTTTTATGTGTGAGTGCATGCCCATGCACCTGTGTCTCAAAGGGAGTGGTAAATAAAAAGAAAAATAATCATGCTGAGGTTATTTTTAAAAGGGATAAGAAAATGAATTCTAATCCATTTTAAATGGTATACAAAAAAAAAAAATGAAAACCAGGATAGAATAAACAAGCTATCCTTTCTAAATTCAAATTCCAATCTATTTGTATGCAGAGCCTATTACATCCCTGAACAACCTGTATCTAGAGAGCCCAAACAATAGCTCTGATGTACACTAATCAACCAAACAGTTCCAAAATTGTTCTTTTAAGGACTTACTCAAGTGGCAATATTTTTAATATAATTTGCAGTGCTTTGTATCTCCAGGCACTCAGAAAATATTAGTAAGGTTCACTGACCAGAAAAATCCAAAGGCTGCTTTTTTTTTTTATTTAGGCATTGCATCGTGAGTCTCAATTAGACAAGGAATCAACAGTTGGAATAACTACGTCTTTGAAGTGATATGACACATATTTGACTGAAAATGCTAATTTCTCTCAACTCTTAAAAGATCAACAAGACAACTAAAACACCAATGTACAAAGTGAAAACTCTAGGTAAATATGTGTTTAACATTTAGTTTGATTCGTTTACTATTTAACAAACTGCTCTAACCACTTACTGCTAAAGCAGAAGGAAGAACACACAAACACCTGCAAAGCATTAACTTCAATTCATGACATTATTTTTTTCCCTTCTACGCTGAATGGACTGGTAGAAATTACAGTACAGTGCTTTGGCTCCCCCAAATGACACTTCTAGAGAATAATAATCTTGTCACAGAGAAAAGAAACAGATGCCAAATACAACTGGGATCCTTGTAGCCCATCTTCATTGGAAGAAATCTGTGAAGTACTCAATTCAGTTTTAGTATCATCACCCCTCATTTATCATACTCTCAATCTAATCAAAGAAAAACATTATATATTCAACCAAGAGTTTATATCTAAGTCTCAAAAGGTGAAGGAATTCTATAAGAAACAGAGGAGAAAAGTGAAGGGGAAACCACTGTACTAAAGTCTGCATCAATAGAGGACATCCAGAAAAGGGCTTTACATAAAAACACCTAAGTGAATTAGATATTTATCATAAAAATTAGCTCCAAGATTACAACCGACCAGACCTTCAAAAGCCAGAAAGTTCTAATTTAAGAAATAAGAATATCGCTAATTAGACTACTTGTTTAATTTTAAACACAATGTCCAGAATTAGAAGTATTAGAATCAGTTCATTTTTCAGATGCATAACCAAAGTGCTTAATAAATAATAACTGATCATTAGTGAGTTTTTACTATATATCTGCCAAGCACTATGCAACTTACAGAGATGATTTCATTCAATTTCACAACAATCCTATGAGGGAGATACTATGATTTTTCCCATTTTATAGTAGAAGAAAACAAGGCATTAAAAGATTAGGTAACTTGCCTAGGGTCCTGAGAATCCACTATGAGACTGATTTTCCCAGGTCTTTTCATTTATCCTCTCTCTCTTAGCAAGCTTCTTTTCCACAGTTTCAAATACCATTTTTGTGGTGTTTTGATTATATATTTTCCACCATGACCTCCTCAACGCAGCCTAACATTTTGAATCATTCATTGCCCATCTCCACTGGCCACTAGCACTCACAAGCAGTATTTTCACAACCAAATGTACTATCCTAGCCCAAAAACATATTCCCATTTTTATACTCACTATCTTTACTAATATTACACTACTCTTATCCTCCATATTAGATAGCTTGGAGATGTCCTTACTTCACATTCCATTTGTCATCAAATCTTCTTCAAGCTATTTCCATAATGTCTCCCATATCTGCCCGTTTCTTTCCATTCTCACAGCCACTGCTATACAGTTCAGACTCTCATTCAGTACTTCATTTGGTCATTCACTCGACAAATAATTCTCCTTATCATTAACACAGACACTGGCCAATATCCTTCTAAGAGGATTCTGCCATAAGTGTCAACAGGTCAAGCATCCCAAATCTGAAAATCCAGAATCCGAAATGCTCCAAAATCCAAAGCTTTTTGAGCACCAATGTGATACTCAAAGGAAATGCTCATTGGAGCACTTCAGATTCTAGATTTTCAGATTCTCAACAAGTATATAATGCAAATATTCCAAAATCTGAAAAAAATCTGAAATCTGAAACATTTCTGGTCCCAAGTATTTTGGATATGGGATATTCAACCTGTACTACTTGGCAACCTGAAGTCTCAATTTATGTCTCAACTCTCCAGTTCCTTATTCACTGAGCTGTTGCAGTTATCTTCTTCATACTAGGTTATAACATGTCACCCTACTCCTCAAAATCCTTCAACAATTCCCTCCTGTCTTTCTCCTATCTTGCTAGTCTCATCTTCCACTCTTTCCCATAATTTAATGACAAACTTTCTTGTCATAAAAATGGAAAATCAGAACCAAGATTAATGTGGAAAATACATGAATGTATTTCCTTGAAATAAAAAAAGGAGATGATATCATTAAAATAATGTTTTAAAAAGAGAGTGTGTGATATCTAAGAGAATTCCAGAGAGGCAGAGGTTATACTATGGTTAGGAAAAATTAGATAATGGAACTATGTGTACAAGCTGGAAAGGGAAGAAAGAAGCACACTGCACTAAAGAAGAGAAGGCTGCTGTTGCTGGAAAAAAGCTGGTCCTCAAAACAGAGCTCCAGTAGCCACTTAGCCTTCTCGAAGGAGAACAAGATCACTCTAACCCACCCATCTCATCCCAAACCATCACTACATCTCCCTCAGGTTTGTTTATCTTCAGGGCCTGAAGACTGACAATTTAAATTTCAGAGGTCCCCTAATCCAAAGGCAAAGTTCTCTCAATGGTTTATTCTCTCAATGGCTTGAAATGCCTCATGGTTTTGTTTACACTATCATCATCATCACTAAAAGGTAGATAAATAAATAAAACTAATCTGAGGCCAGACTTGGTGGCTCACGGCTGTAATTCCAGCACTTTGGGAGACTAAGGCGAGAGGACAGCTTCAGGCCAGGAGTTCAAGCCTAGGCAGCATAACGAGGCCCGACTCCACAAAAAATTTTAAAAAGATCTGGGTGTGGTGGCAAACACCTGTAGTCCCAGCTACTCAGGAGGTTGAGGTGAGAGGATCCCCTGAGCCCAGGGGTTCAAGGCTGCAGTGAGCTATGACCATGCCACTGCATAGATGACAGAGCAAGATCCTGTCTCTTAAAAAAAAAAAAAAAAAAGAAAATTAATTTTGAAAAATTAGAATTCTTTTTATAATTAACATTCCTCAAGACTAGCTATTTCAAATTATAATCATAAATCAATGATTTCTAGTATCTCTGCAAAGGTGATCCAAAGACCAGAAACCTCACTATAAGAATAGCACAAGCCTGGGAAAAAGGCACCTTCACTATCTGCTGTATGAAGACATCTCCAAGGGGAACAGAAAGAACTGAATATCCCACCAAAAAATGTGTGAGCAGCCAGCCTTAATCCTTCTGATCTGAGAAGTTAGCCTGACCTATTCCACTGGGATTCTGGGACGCTCTGCATTCACAAAAGATGAAGAGCTTTGAACTCTGTTTATGAAAGAGACTACAAAGAAGTATTATTGTTATGCTGCTTCTGGCTTTTTCCTTCCTTCATCTGCTATGCTCATAAGTTCTTATGGGTACTGGAAGTACGTGATACTGAGGGTTTAATTTAAGAAGATTATTTTTTTACAAAAAATAGAAAAACATCCAGATATAACTTTAGTTATGAAAACAATGTGTCTGGGATGACAGCTACTTTAGTATTAAGCAAGGTAAACAATATTTTTTTTAAAAAGAGACAAAAATGTTCAAAAAGAAAAGATGTAAAACCGTAAGCCAAAACTACCTTAAATCTTCCGAAAAGAAAAAATAAGAAATCTGCTACAGTCAGTGCTGATAACACTACAGGCGAGAACTTAACAGAACCATTCTTGGGGACCTACAAAGCTAAGGACCACACCTTGGATGGAACTAGTGGTTCACAACCCTATCACACCTATTGCTACCCTTCTTTAAATATTTTAATATTTAAAATATGTCACAATACCTACAGTACTATTCTGAAATAAAATTTAGAGATAATCTACTTACACACAATTTTTTAGACCAATAGAATTCCTTGATTAAAATATAAAAGAAAAATAAAAGCAAAGTAATTTAAAACAAAATAATATTGGCATATATAATTGATCAGACACAGTGCACTGGAAGACATGATCAAGTATGCCAATGCAGACTGGCATAGCCTGTGTGTTGGTGCCTCAAATACCACATCAGTGATGTGCTTTTCCAAAAAAGTGAACAACTCACAGAAACATAACAAAGTATTATCTTCCATTAATTCACAGGATAGCTATAGTCCAGGAACAATTAGGGCACACAAAATACATGGGGGCAGGGAGTATTAAACGGAGGGAGGGGCATGCCTTTAACCCGCATTTGGGTGAGACAAAAACATAAAGTGTAACTATAATGTTTGTACCCTCACAATACTCTAGAATAATAATAAAAAAAAGAATTCATCTATATTGATTCTTAAATTCATTGCTTTCATATTATACCTCTGAGACAGAATATTATGAATTTTTTTCAGTTACCAAATTGAAACTTCTTATTCTTCATTTTTTATTGTTAAAATATTAAGTTCAAGGGCCAGTATTTTTTAGTGTCTCTCAAACACAGATTTTTCCTACAAAATCTGTTGTTTTAGTAAAAAAGTTTTAATAGAATATTATCTATGTCCATTTCCCCAGAATACCTTAAATTTGCTCAAAATTAACTGCTTCCCGAGGTATCCCAAGAATGGAAAAACAAGCACCACATGTACTCACCATCAAATTGGTATTAACGGATCAACACATAAGTGCACATATAAGAATAACATCTATTGGATGTTGGGCAGGGGGGAGG
>CAUYSK010075549.1:0-27580 GCA_963575035.1 Avahi laniger
GTCTATATTTTGTGTTTTGAGTTAGAATATTTTTTTGTTCCTTCTAATAGTTATAGACTAATTATAGGAAAGTGTACTTAGTTTTTTTTTTTTTTTAATCAGGACAGGTCAGGTTATTTAAATTCCTCTCCTTTACCTTTATTTTTTAAGATTAGTTTGTAATTAAATGTTTTTGGTTGGGCACAGTCGCATTCCTAAGCAATCTATTATCTTTTTTTTTTTTTTTTTTTGGCTAGCCCAGCTCACAGCAACCTCAAACTCCTGGGCTCAAGCAATCCTTCTGCCTCAGCCTCCAGAGTTGCTGGGACTACAGACATGCACCACCACGCCCGGCTAATTTTTTTTCTATATATTTTTTAGTTGTCTGATTAATTTCTTTCTATTTTTAGTAGAGACAGAGTCTCGCTCTTGCTCAGGCTGGTTTTGAACTCCTGAGCTCAAACAATCCGCCTACCTCGGCCTCCCAGAGTGCTAGGATTACAGGCGTGATCCAACGCGCCCGACCAGCAATCTATTATCTTTGACAACATTTCCTAATTCCCCTCTCTCTTAAGGAAGTGATGTTTGGAATTAGAGATTGGGAGTTAAAATATGAGATGAATCTATCATCTTTTGACTGAGTGTGAATAAGCTGGTTAGGCAATTTGATGTTCTAGCTCACGGAATTAATAGAATCGGTTATCTTACTGAGTCTTTAAAATGTAGATGTTTAAAAGACTTGTTTAGATATTCTTATAGTAGGTGACTTGTGAGTGTGAAAAAATAAAACAAAAAAACATAACCAGATTTCTGGATTCAAATGAGCATCGTGTTTCCCTAACAGTGAACTTGAAATGTGATGCAATGCTGCAGTTGCTAAGTTCTGGAATTCCTGTTTTGCTATTGTCTTCTGAAGTAAATTTCTGGGGCAATCACTCATATTACTGGTGATTATACCTTGTTTTTGGACCCAAACCAAATCAGTCAGGTTAAATCATTTATTAGACCTATATCTGAAGAATTTGGGGTATTTCTAAAATAAAATATATGCCCCATTATCAGATTAAAGATAATCAGTTATCCTTCATCATAGTTCATACTGAATAGAATATTCATACTGAATATGGAGCCTGAATAGATGAAGGTTCATTTCAATATTCCAAGGAGCACTTGCAAGCAGGGGCATGTGCAGAGCTGAATCATTATACAGAATTTTTAAAACAATATTCTTTCCAACCGTATTTATTATAAACATAGAATGTGCCAACTTCACTGGGCATGATAGGCTGGCCAAGGAACCTAACTACCATTCACAGCACTGCTTCTGTGGCACTTTGTATCCAGGTTCTACAGACTTTTAAAACACAATTACCTCAAAAATTTGAGGCTGCCTGGACTTTGAGTTCCTGCCAGATTCAATGTTTAACTTTACTGGCCACAAATCTCATAAAACAACAAGGCTTTCTTGAAGCCCTTTCATAATTTCTATTACTGCGCATACAATGTGTTTCAAAACAGTTCAGATGTTAGAGATGAAGTCAGCAGCGCCACAGGGGAGGAGAATTCATGCCATGATGGCAAACAGATAGCAGCACATTTTAATCATATGATGTTTGG
Source organism: Avahi laniger (assembly GCA_963575035.1). NCBI lineage: Eukaryota > Metazoa > Chordata > Mammalia > Primates > Indriidae > Avahi > Avahi laniger. The sequence continues at coordinate 1,597 of CAUYSK010075549.1, forward strand.
GGCTTCTCAGACTACAGATATTATTTGATGTTCTATTACTTTGTGTTGTTCCTTGGGGACCCCCAAGGATTAATGCACAGTTTCTCTCTTCCAAGAATCAAAGGTAGGTGAACTTATCTTGGGAACTAATGCTGAGGACCAAAAAGTAGATATCATACTGATTAGTTACTGGTTATTGCATTCTGTGTAGACCACAGATGTAAAGGTTATGACAGTTGAAATTTATCAACAGTAAAACTAATATTTGTACCTTACGTCCAATTCATTGTGCTTTCATAATCATAGCAACCTTCAAACAAACAGGGTTGGATGTGAAATACCTGCAAGGGGGTGGGAAGAGGCAACGGTGACATACACATTGCTATTGCACTAGCATGACTTCCTCTCCAGCTCTGCCTCCAGTCTGTCCTTGTTATGTCACCTTTTTGTTTCTAGGATCTCCTTGGTGATAGCAAGTGTGGCTGGGTATGAATTGAGGGGCAGGGAGATTTTTTGCTCTAAACTTTGTTAAGATCTACCTGGGTGCCAGAGGCAGAGGAAATTTGGTCTCTGGAAGGAGGTGATATGGTTGGAAATATGTGGGATGGGTATTAACAACATCTAGTTTCTTTTCTACCAGACATTCCCGTCTTTCTTACAAGCTTTTCTTTTTCTAAGACATCTCTGTGCTTCTAGCAATAAATTTTCCCTTTTTTAGCATTAAGGGAACTTAAAAACCAGTTAAACTATGCAAATGGAGATCCGCTCTGTGATCTCATCCTATAAACCCTTAAAGACAGAGCTGTGAGGAGAACCCCGGTGTCCACCAGCCAACATAACTTTCCAGTAGCCCATGGTAGCTTGATTCATGCCTCTTCTCTGGCATCCACAGCCTGTTTTGTAAAGTTAGGAGGTCCCAGAGTGATTGAAAAATGTTCTGAGACATTCTCCTTTTTTTCCAAACATGCACACACACGCATACACACACCCACACACACACATAAATACTTTTGTTGGCCACTGAAATGATTTCTTTTTTGAGACTCATACTGACCTGCTTACTTCTCATTCTTTGAAAGTTTTGCCTCAAATTCTCCCTTTCTTGCTGCCATGGCCTTGCTGACTCTGAACTAGATTCCAACCTTTCGCTTGTAATATAGATTAGCCAGTGGTCTGTAACTGTGACAATAAATTCTGGTCGCATAGAATCCGATGTTCTAGACTTCACATTTTTGCTTAGGGGATACCTTAGTTACATTCTGTTGTAACTAAGAAAAAGAAAAAGTCAGAAAAAGTCAATAGAAAAAGTCAGTGCCAGGAGAAATTTGAAGTATAGTTCTGTTGCATATTGAATGGCTTACCGGGGCCATCGGAGTCCTCACAACTGTCTGCAGTGGACCTGGCAGTCCAGGAATGTGATTTCTCCTGTAAAGCCAGAGAGAAAGGAGTGCACTCCCCAGATGTTGTCCACTCTTCTCTTAACTTTCTGTGGACATCTAGGTTCATTGTAATCCCACTCAAAATATTAATCACTGGAAATTCTCAACTTGGAGTTATGCTTCCCTCTGCTTAAGCATTCAGGTAGACATCATTTTAAGGCAGAGTATTTCTGAGAATGAACCTGACATTGACAAAGTTAAAGCAACCTTTGTGGTTGAAAATAACGATGATCCTTTCAGTTCTCCTGATGAGGTTAGCAATTGATAACAGAACAAGCAGAAGCTGGTTCTGTGACTACTTTCTGTTTGGAATACCTTCAGACAAGGCAGAAAAAGAAATCTTAAGAATTAAAGATAATTTATAAACAATAAGAAAATTCCTACTTATCATTCCCCTAGACATACTCAGGGAGCTCAAGTAAGCAGAAAAGGAATTTTTCAAAGTGAATTTCAAAGGAATTTAATCAGCGTGATATTCCAGAACGGGATAGGGAGGGAGAAGGATGTTGTGTAGAAGAATGAGATACTTTTTAAATACGGTCATGGAGAGCAAAAGAATAGGTAGTAATAGGGCTTTGTTAGGCTTGAAGAAGTTATTTGGTCTTTAGTTTTTCACTGTTTATGCTGACCTCTGATAGGACACTGAAATACTAGAATCAATTTAGATTGATGTTGTCCTATAACGTAGCCACATATGGCTATGTGAGCACTTAATATGTGGCTAGTCTAAATTGAGATGTGTTGTAAATATAAAATAGTCACTGTACTTTGAAGATTTAGTGTAAGAAAAAGTACAAAAGAGCTCATTAACAATTTTAAAAAATTGACTACATGTTGAAATGGTAATATTTTGAATATATTAGGTTAAATAAAATGTATCGTTGAAGTTAATTTCATCTGTTTCCTTTTACTTATTTTGCTAGAAAATTAAAAATTATACACATGGTTCACATTTGTGGTCTGTACCTGTATTTCTATTGGATGGTGCTGATTTAGGTATTGCAGAGCTGTGCCCCCTTCGGCAGGTTGTTAAACTGTCTGGGCTTCAGCATATACATCTCTGAAAGGTGGGAGATAAAGGGGATGAACTGGACCTGCATCCTTGAACGCTTTGATTTTGCATGTCTAATTTCTAAATTTGAATCCTTTTTCTAATAGATATTTAAGCTTTGGAAAACTATTTATTGTGAACATCTATTTATGTTTCCACAGTCTTAGTCAATTTGCAAATAATCTCCTAATTTAGCTCATTACCTATGACAGGTAAATAGAAAAGTGTATCCAAGTATCTTGGGAAAACCATGGGTGGAGAGTATAGTGCAAAGGTCACAAAGTGAGTCAGGGCCTGGGCTAGAATTAGCATCTCTGTGACTCATAGTTGCATTCTAACCATAGACCATTCTCCTCTTGAGAAGTACTGAGGGGGATGGCCCTTTGTCACCAGGAAATACTGAAGATTGCTGAATCAGTGTTTGTCAAGCTGATTGTTTAAGTGATAAAAGCTAGGTGGGTGCATGAAATTGGTGGGTTCTATCTTGCAGCATTGTGCTGTCTGTGTGTGAGCTACTTCAGACATACATCTCTGGCTTGATCCAAAGAGTGTAAGAGGAACTCTCTGACGTTACCTCTTTAGTGAAACATGAAGGAAATCCCACTGCAGAAGTGAAAATGTTACTTCCTGCTTTTAACAATAATTTCTAATGGAAACATTTAATTTAGAGAAATACTAAGAATAAATCTATTATACCTTCTATAATGCTGAAGCACAGTTGGCTGGGAGTTAGAGAAATTTGCATAGATTTAGCACAAATGTACTAGTGTACCAAAACGTATTTGTGTAGGTGTGCTGTAACCTGACCAAGGTGGCTACTCCTGTGCTGTAGGCATGTTTAAGTTTTTGAAGATCAAATTTGACAGGACTTAGTTTTGTTCTTATCATACTTCTTACACAACATTGTTGTGGCAATGACCACAGTGTCTTATACTTGTGTGTCAGCATCCATGTCTCCAGCTACTCTTTGAGCTTCTCAAGGGAAGGGACTGTGTGTTTTTCCTTCTGTTTCTTCATTCCTGAGCAGTGTCTGTCACGTGGACAGCGGTTAATAAAGGTTTGATCAATTGAGTAGGTCTCTTTTATTTAGGTCTGTGAGGCAGAAAGAGGAAAAGAGAATTCATGATGCGCAAGAACTTCTCCTTAAAGAGAATAGTGGGTAGGGAATCTAACATGATAATTTGTCGTTTCAAAGCACCTGACTATTCTTTGAGCTGTAAAAAGTGGAAAGAAGATGGTTTTTAAAATTTTGGATATCCAAACTTGAACTTGGAATTTAGTTTGAAGTAGACAGTTGAGGACTAAAATGTTATGGGTACTGTATTAACAGGATTGAGGTGTTAGAGACTGGCAGCCAGGCATTGGAGGAATGGGTTTGAAGGAGGTAGAGAGGCTGAGAAGATGGTATGGGGTGGATGAGAGGGAACGAACCAGGGAGAAGTTATTCATGAGGGAAATGGCTAGTAGGTTTTTCAAAGAGTGAGTCCAATATTCAGTTTTAAGTTTTTGAATTGCTTTTATTATAACCTCTGTCCATACCCCCCAAATTTAGTAAAAGTTTGCAGCATAGAACTTGATCAGTGGTGCTTTGTGAGGAAATGAAGAAACTGGGACCGTGTCTACCCTAGGGTGGGAGTGTGAAAATCTTACAAAGGCAGCATCACAGGAAGGAACATCTGACATGGAACATGGAGACTGGGCATTATATAAACATAGAACATTACGTGCTATGTGTATTCTGCTGTTAAACTAAAGGATAAATTCTTGTAATTTCAGAAAAGGAACGTTGTATCAAGCTTGAAAATTTTTCGAATCAAGTTTCCCTAAATTGGCAGTTATACTTGACATTTTATGAGCTCTTGCTATAAGTGCTACAAATATATTACATCATTTAATCCACCAGCAAACCCAGATCTTCTGAGGCACAGAAAGATTAAGTGACTTGTCCAACTCATTTCAGTCTCGCAGCATTATGAAGTAGACACTATCCTCTCTTCTATTTCATAGATCATGAATCTGAAGCTCAGGGAGCTTATTAACTTGCCTAGATTATACGGCTAGCAAGTGGTAGAACTGGGATTTAGACCAAGTTTGGCTCAATAGTTTCCATAGGTTTAAAAGTATCATAAGCCTTTTTTGAGCTAAAACTATGAGAAATAGAGTTGCAAAGATAAGTGAAAAAATCCACTGCCTTCAAAGTGCTTAAATTCGCCGTTGGGAAAGGAGTGTGTGAGTGTGTGTGCATGCGCCCACACATACGTGCTACGGGGGCAGCAGTTAAGGGTAGGATGAAGTGTAGATAAAATTAAGACATGGTTTTTATGCCTAAATTGCTCCTTTTTTTCATTAGTGAAAAGGAAACAAGGATGAAAGTTTTCTTTGTGGATTATACCAAACAACTGAATTAAGCTTTGAGGATTTCCTAAGGGATCATTCATTTTTTAATTTTTTAAAATAATTCTGTTTTCTTTTTAATTGATCTACTGATGTTTTGGGAACAACAGTACAATTCAAAATTTGAGAGGAAGGTATCTCGAGGAGGTTTCTGTCTGTCACAGTGTTTAGCTCACCTAAGCTTGACCTCCACAGAAGGCCACCGCTCTGCCAATTGTGGGCAAAGCTTCTGCTGGTATCAGAAACTCTTATCTTCAGAGAATCATCAGCTGGAGACTGTGGCTGTTGACATAATTGAAATGAAGAAAAGCCATTTGTCATTGACATAAGGAGTGGTGGACGACAACACAAATTTCTCCATCAGATTTCAAAAGTGCTTGAAAATGCCTAACTTTGCAGTTACATGTTTCTTTATGGATCATGGTGGGAATTATCTTTTTCAGATTTTCTTATCTAATCTCTTTCCAAAGACGACTAAGTCATTTTGGACAAATACAACTATGTTTGATTTTAAATATTATATAATGATAACAATTGTATGAGTGTGAGTCTACCTTCCTTCACTTTCTTTCTGTATTGTTTAGAATTGAGTTTATATGAGGAATTACATAAAACTCAACTATCAGTGACATAGATAAATAGGAATTTATTTGTGTTACACACACACAGACATAGAGAAATCTAGGGGTAGATAATTCAGGGATGCCATTAGGGATCTAGGCTGATTCTATCCTTCTATTGCCCTCTCCCAAAATGTGAAATTTTGACCTCTTGTTTGCCACCCACAGTCACAAGTCGGCTGCTGCATTTCCAGCTCCATGTACATGTCCAGGCATTTGAAAATGAAGTGTAAAGGGCCAAAGGGGAATGCCTGCCAAGTCTCCCTATCCTAAAAGACTCTTCCTAAAGCTCTGTTCAATTCCTGTTTATATCTTGTTGTCTAGATCTCACATGGCGACCTCTAGCGCATGCATATTGCTGTCCTGAATAAAAGTGGAGTCCTCTTAGTGACAGTGAAGGAGACTGCATTGAATAGACCATTAGCATCATTTGCTACTTTTTAATGCTTCCTCCTCAACATTTAAGATTTGTAGAACTGTAGAATATTTATAGTTATAAAAACCTTAGGGATAATAGAGACCAACATTGCTTTATCATTTTACACATAAGGGTGCTGAAGACCAGAAATATTAGTAGCATTTTCCACTTAGAGTCAGGGAGGAGAGAAATGGAAAGCTTAATTCTTACATAACTCATAGTGGGTGTTGCATTTCGTGCTTTTATTGTATAAGCTAGAGTGTAAATTACCTGAATTACTTGTGTGTATTCTGTATTGTATTTATTTCTTGAATTTATTGTATTTTGCATTGTTTTATATTTTGTATCTATTGGATTTCTTACTTGAATTTATTGTATATTGTATTTGTATATTCACTTATGTATACTTACTGTGATATATATTTGATTATATTTGTATCAAATTATTTATTGAATACTATATTACTTATATTGATTGCATTTTTCACATGTGTATTTTGTATTTATTGAACACTATATTTTTACTCGGATTTAATGTATAATGCTTTATTGTATATGTTAGGGTGTGAATAACTTAAAGAACTGCCAAATTTATCTTTGTACCTCCCTCGGTAAATACCAAAAAAATCCACTGCAAAGATCTCCTTAAATATTATTTGAATTCATTGTATCATGAATATCATCAACAAAATGACAGAGAGGAGAAGGAAGAAAACTTACAGATAAAAGGAATCAATGTGAAAAGTAGAAAAAAACATTGTAGTGCCAAAAGTATCAATCAGCAAATACACTTCAATGTATGAGAGTATATCCGTGATGGGACTGAAGTTGTCCCAGTTGTACCACAAACTGCTTCATGAAATCCCTGATGAATGAAAGGGTGGAATGAAGAGAAATGATGCTTATGACACTGGGTTCCTTCGAGAATTCTTTGCTGCATGAAACTGCTGGTTGGGTGCCATGGTGGTGAATGTGTATGTCAAATGAGTTTCTTCCAGGCATTACATTTTGTTTGTTCTCTAAATTTCTTAATCCTGTTAGTAGACTATTGCTGTAGGGAATCCCAGAGTTTTCTTTCTTCTCTCTATAACTTACAGCAGTAAGGAGGGCTAGAAATTCCCCCCACAGCAACAGTTGTTCTAGCTTTCCTTTCAGAAAATGAGTTTACCTTGAAAAGGTCCCATTAGGCTGGTATTTTCCTGTTCTTCACTTTTCATGCCTACTACCTAGGGATACTTCCTGATGTGCATCATGGGAACTCAGGTATAACTCAGACACCCTAAAAAGGGCCTCTTTCTTTAATTGCCCAGTTGCCCCACAACCATTTGCACAAGCTCCGGGTTCACACATTCTGTTTCTCAGATTGTCACTATTCTTGAACCTATATATTGGATTTTTTAGCATGGATTTTATACTACCAGCACTTAAACCTTCTTAGCTAGATTAAGGCTGTGTTTTTTATCAATTGTGTCATGGTGAAAGGCACCTTTTAGTGAAATAATGAAATTTCCTTCTTCCTTTAGGGGAAAAGTATGTATTTTCTCTTAATACATAATCAAGCATTTTAATGTCCCAACACTATAGAATTAAGAGTTTGGCAAACCACTTCCCTGAGACTTGCCAAAGGTTGAGTCACCCAAAGAGAACCCGGGAAAGTTGACAGTTACCACTCTGGGTCAGGCTGGGCTTAATTAAATTGATTCAAGATATGTCAATTATTCATACTTCCAATTTTTGAGTGAGCTAAGAGTTGGAAGTATTTGCTAATGGAAACAACAACAACAACAATGACAAAACCAAATGGTATTTAGTGGACAGCCCAAAAAGGAAGGTAGGCTTCAAAATAGGGAGAAACCTGGTGAGTAGTCAGGCTTTGGCAGGATGGCATATGGCATCAAGGCTACATGACACCATCTCAGAGCAGTAGATAAAATAGCTGAACTTTCTTAAAAGGCATCATCAGTCAACACCTGCCCAAGTACTTGTGCTTAAGGCGATAAGCATGGCAAGGTACTCCAGGGGTCCAGCACTTGTGATCTTCAAGGGAGACAAAAACAGTAATTACAGAGTATTCACAGTTCAGACAGAGAATCTTTGCGGGTAGAAGAAAGGACAGGATTTGCAGAGGGCAAAGTAGATCAGAGTCAGAAATGATGATCTTGGAGGTTTTAGGGAATAGATTTTAAGAAACATTGAAGCCCCAACTGGGCCTGGCAACATGCCTTGCTTTACCTTACAGATCAATTATATTTCACAAATGGATCTCTTTGTATGTCCTCATGCTTTATTCTCTCCCTTTTCTTCTACTACACACTTAATTTAGTAGTAAATGTTCCTTTTGAGTCTTATCTCAGACGAAATCAAGGTGCATATATATTCAGAATGATACACAGAAGGAAGTGCATGGGCTTGTGTTTATGGATTTGTGTTTAGAAATGGGGGTGGAGAAATATCAGTGGACCAGGGAGAAAAGGGATACAAGGAGAACAAAGCAACTGGAAATACAGGGAGAAGAGAGAATCAAGACCAGTTTACCTCTAGTGACCAGGAGATCATTTCGTTTCAAAAAATTACATTCTGCTGTTGGAAAGTTCTAATGATTAAAACCGTTGTCTTAGGCCCAAATAGAGGGAAGTTCTTTATGTTCCTCTATTTGGGCCATGGCTTTTAAAAAATTGGTGCAATGGCATATCTACAATTTTTCAGTAAAGATGTGTTTCTAAAAATAAAAAAAGAAAGGAAGAAGCATATAATTAAAAGAAATGATTTGATTACATTAAAAAAGAGATTCTCTTAGGTTATCTTCACTCTGTAAGTTAAGTTTTGCCTCTAGGAACAATAAAAAACAAATAAATTCCTTCTTCAGCAGAATAACTTCTCAAACTCAAAGCTAAGATTATATTTGTGAAAATTATGAGGAAACAAAGAATGTGTTCACAATCCAAAAATGTATACTAAAACTAATTGATAATAATAGTAATAGTTTTACTTAATAGTTATCAATGTGAGCCCATTTCTAGTGTCTGCCATGCTAACAAGCCACAAATTTCAGCAATTAAAGAAATGTATGTGACATTTACCATGCTAACAGACTATCTGTACTTAATAGTTTTATTAATCAAATCACATACTGCAAACATTTCTTGCCTTTTAAATGATACTGGTATTCGGTTAACAGTACATTCCTGAATAGTTGATAGTTCAAAGGATGAAATAGCTTTAAATGGAAGCCTTTGCAATTCTAAGTGCTACAGTCTCTTGGTAATGAATTTAATTTTAAGAAATTAGTATTATTTGAGGTTTCCTCTTCTAGGAAAGACTCTTACATTAGAGGATAGAGTGGAGGTTAGAAGTTAAAATCACCCAGACAGGGAACAAACCAATAAACTACAATAAAAATTAAGAGCAAATATTTATCTCACTGGGCAGTGGACATGCACAGCACGCGAGCACGTATGCACACACCCATATACCCACACACACTACTCTGTTTCTCTGACCTCACTCCCCACTAATAAGAAGTCCTTGCACATGAACTTTTGGAAGGATGGCTCTGTTATTTTGGTCCAGAGGCAGAAATCTCTGAGCCTTCATATCGCCTTCTTTCATGTCTGCCAACTGAATGAGGAGGAGAGATGAATTACTTTGAAAATAATTCTTGTTAACAATTAATTATTAAATTCTATTCTCCTCTGCCTACTTTTGATGCAGGTAGTTTAATTTCAAATACTGCAGCCTAGAACATTTTGAAATCATATAATTTCTAGTTAGCTAATGCTTTGACTCACGGAATTATCAGGCAACCTAATGGAGAATCAACAGTTCAGGGCTGGACAGCAAAGACTGTATCAGAAAAGCCACCTTCCAAAGTTGGCTACCACAAGTGGATCAGTTATCCTTACCTGGATCAATACCAGAGGGTTTGTTAGTTAGCATCATGGATGGGTGAAATTTGTGGCTTGTTAGCATAACGGATACTAGAAATAGGCTCACATTGATAAAATTGAAGGTATTCCAAACATATAGATTGGCTAAAACAATTTTAAAGATACTTCTGCTTTTCATAAACAGATTCTAAGAGATAATGAATTCTATAGCCTATTGTTGAAGTATGATGCTCGGGGCTCCATCCCTAAATAATCCTATGTCTAGCCAATATTTAGGAGCATTTCTAGCAGATTAACACCAAGGTCAGAGTACTAGGATCCTGCCTTTGGGATTTTGTGTCAAACTCATAAAATTCTTTCATACAAGGTGATGATTTGACACCAAGAAGGAGAGCTAGGACTTCACCGCACTATCAGAAAAAACTTGCATTGACTGTTTTGTTCTTGTTTGCTAAAGAAGTTAGTCATTCAACATGTGTGGGAGAACTGGGCTTGCTTTCATTATAACCTGGTAGAGAGACTGTGAAAGAGTAGCTAATTCATGTGCACTTCAGACCTTTTCAGAAATTAACATTTGTCCACTAAATAGAACCTTAGAGTTGTGCGTGACCAAAATGGCTTGTGTCAAATTGCCATACACACCAAAGAATTTTGTTTTCAATTCCCTATCATTACAGCACCTTGTTTTAAACATCTTCAGCTGATTGAGACAGCACGCACAGCTTCTCATCGTCACTTTGGCATTCCCCGACAACTCAGGTTGCCATGGACGACCAAAGGAGGAAGGGTTGAGAGGGGAAAGAGAAAGTACATTGGGTCAGCTGGGGCTGTCCTCTGTCTGGCCGATGTGATGATCTTTCTTGAAGGTCAAGTGGGGACGGGAGACCAATGCTCTTACTCACTCCCAGGGAGAGAGCTGTGCCATGTTGTAAATGTCTCAAACTGGGGATTTTTATGTCCCTTTGGATTAGCTGCAAGGGTCAAGGGCAAGAGTGAAGCCTGCATCCTTTGCCTGTCCCTTTTCCTTGGCTGGGCAATGTGTGTGGTCCTCTAGCCAGAGCCTGAACTAAGAGCAGGGACAGTAGAATGAGTCATCCCAGCTGCATGGAGATGCACTCAGTGAAAGGGATGCTCGGGGACAAATCAGTGACTATGTTTTTTTTACTCCTTTATGGGAGTAAAAAGTTCCGCTTTGTGACGGGAACTTTGAGGTAATCACATCACTGTTGAAAACTGAGGACAATAGAGTTTGTCCTCCTTTGAGTCTGCTTTATCTTCAATTATTGGTGATGTCATCTGACGAGTCACTTCCCACTTGCCTTTGGGCTTTTGTCTCAAAAAGGAAGTTTAGTAGCTTGGCAATGGGACAAGAAACTGTTGCTTTAGGAGGATCCAAGTGAAAGGCAGTGGTAACACGTTTTTAAGGCCCCATGTATGTCCTGGTTTTGCTTCTCATCCTCTGTCTGTTGTTTTCTTGGCAGCCACAACTGGAGCCATTGGGTAGCAGTAAGGAGAGGGTCAGAGCCAGTGCCACCGGGAGGCAGACGCATCATCCCGGGCAGGTTAAGTCCAAGTGATTTAGTCCATCTGCACGAGGGGCCGTGCGAAGAGAGAGAGAGAGAGGCACTGAGTTTACTGGACAAAGCCCACGATGCCTGGGAAACTGGAAACTAAAACACTTTAAAAATTTTATCTTTACAGCTATCTTCAATTTATAATTTCCAGCTCAATTTATGTGGGTGATACAAGTTTCTTTGAAGATAAAAGCAGAGTTTGGTACATGCAGTTATCAGTGACTGTCAGGACATGTTCAGAGCTTGGGTGTGTGAGTTCCTGAAACTACCATGTTCCCTTTACCTGCCATTCTGGTCGTGAGTGGTTCTATTGATTGCATCTGTGGCTGCTTCGGGAGTTGTACTAGATCTGAAGACAGACGTAGGAAGCTTGGGAAAAATTATTTCTCTAAGGGCAGCGACATTTTCATTTTATCTGTAGCAGAATCACTGGCAGTCTTTATTTTTCAGTTGTCAGTTAGTGTTTGGGACTGTGATATATTTTCTGGTGTCTCTCTTAATGCTGGTGCCCCCGAGTAGGTGTTTTTAGCAGGTTTTTACTCTGTGTGTGTGTGTGTGTGTGTGTGTGTGTGTGTGTGTGTGTGTGTTTTGGGTAAGCCTATGCAATTGCAGTGTAGCTCTTCAGTGTTTCAGCTCAGTAGTGCTTTTGCTATGAAAAAATGGCAGCAATTTGAAGTTATTATCATCTGGCTGGTTCTAAAGGGAGAAAAGCATCTTCCTTTAAGTGTTGACACCAACGGAAAAGGGAAGGAACCAAATAAAGAAAAGTGAAAGAATTTGATTTTCACCTTCTTGCCCTTGGGCATTGAATTAAAATGTGTCCGATCACTAATGGATTGAGCTATGCAAGGGGATATAAAGGTAAAGTGAATTTTGTCATCTCTAGGTGATGAACTAAGGTGCATTCAATATATGTCTAGGTCTTGACAATTAAACTTTCATTGATTCAATAGGTACTTGTTTCATGTCGATAGATATTTATTAGGTGCTGCAGTTACTGCACGAAACAAGATGAAGGGCTAGACCTCATGGAGTATGCTGGGGGGAGAGAAAAACAAGGAAATGTATGAACATAAGATATAATTTCAGGTAGGGTGAGAGATGTGAGGAAAAGTGATCAAGTAGAAACCTGAATCGAGTTTGAGAGGCAATTTGAGGAAGACCTAGGGGAGGAGGACAATGTGGAGGAAATGAATCGAGAGAGACAGAGAGAAAGAAAGAGAGAGAGGAGAGAGAGAGAGAGAGAGAGGGGGGGGGGGAGAGACTGGAGCTAGGTCATAAGGGCCTTCAGTCTCTCCGACATGGAAGTGTTATCATCTGATTTATGGCTTTAAAAACCCCCTGGGGTGCATCATCTGTTTTATACTGTACTTGCCGTGTATCAGTTCTAGCAGAAAATCATTGTATTCTCAGAACAGTTATTGAGCAGTCTCATGATACTTTCTATAAAGCTTTAATAACCTTAGGATCTCAGAACTGCAAGTTTGTGGTACTTTTTGACTGGGGCTTGGAAAAGGAACAGTCAGGGCAGCAGGGAAGTAGTATATTAATCCAGTAGTTTATAACTGATGGGGAAAAAGAGTATCATTAAAAGAAAATACCAAGAAAATAATTATTCTTAACTGATTTCCTTGCTACGTACCTGCTTTCTGTGCTCAGACTTTGCAGCGGTGTCAGAAATCTGCTGGTTACTCAGCCCTTCATCTGTTATCCACAGTAGTCAGTGTGTGGTGAGTCAGAGGAGGGGTCCCAGGGGACAGCTGACTGTATTTGAAACTCATCTCTGCCATTACCAAGAGCTATTAATACCTAACTATACTGGCCTCTGAGTAACTGCAAAGTAGGGAATATAGGGTTGTGTGAGGATAAAATGAGATAATATGTAGGAACTGTTCCTGACGCAACTTCAGTACTCAGTGAAAGTTAGCTACTATTACTGTTCGTGCTAAGAAAATTCCAACTATGGAAAATTTTTAAATTTCATGTGTGAGAAATCAGATATTTAGTTTATTTTACATAATTGGAAGCCTGAATGGATAGAATTACTAGTCTAGAATATAGTATTTTGAGCAGTAGCCCCCAATGTTGGGGTGATAATATGTGAGCCCTAGACAGCAGGCTTGTAGGGGCTGGCATTGTCCAAGGAAGAGAGGACCAAGCCTGGGGCAAGTTTATGGTTTGATGTTGGCAGGAGGAATTTACAAGGGTGAATGAGGGTTAGAGGTGGGAGGCATGGGGAAATGAGCTGAATCAGAGAAAAGTTGTTCATGAAATGCATAGATTGGGATGGTTGGGAGAAAGCAATGGCTGCCAATGGGTATTTTCCATTTTGGACTTTGATTTTTAGATGCTATCATCTCAATCTCTCTTCAGCATCATTTTCAATTGAGTTTTCTAAAGGATACTTTAAAATGTACCCTCATATTATGCTGAAATAAAAAATAAAATGTGAAATTTGAAGTGTGAGATTTAAAAATATAAATCCCTGGGCAAGTAGAATTGCCCTATCATATTTTGTTGTGTTGTCAAATTTGCTGAATTTGTTTCATAATCACATATGGTTGGTCCTCTGTATCAGTGGGTTCTGAACCTGTGGATTCAACCAACTGTGGATGGAAATTATTTGAAAAAAATGTTATTTGTACTGAACATGTGTGGACATTTTTCTGGTCATCATTCCCTAAACAATACAGTCCAAAAACCATTTACTTAGTATTTATATTGTTTAAGGTATTATAAATAATCTAGAAATGATTTAAAGTATATGGAAGGGTTCAGTAAGTCATATGCAAATACTAAGCTATTTTGTACAAGGGACTTGAACATCCTGGGATTTTGGTACCTGTGGGGTATGGGGGTGTGTTTTTCCTGAAATCAGTCCTTATGGATACTGAAGGACCAGTGTATGTATATTTCAATGCAATGCTTGCCTTTGAAAATGCCTATGATTTAAATAGCTGCTTTAAAATTTTAGCTTATATTCACCATTAGTCTCAGCCAATAGCACAATACTATCATTTTTCTTAGAGGCTGTCATTTCTCTTCTTTGCCCAAGTTATGTAACATTTCAAATAATCCAATTTATGAATAAAAATAATCCTGAAAGCATCCCTCATTGAATGCAATAAAATCTTTTTCATGGGTTCCTGCTCAATTTTCCCAACCATGTGCTGCCCCTCTGAAGTCATGGTTAGAGCAAAAAATCAAATCTCTTCACCATTTATAAATTTATGGTGGGTTAGGAAAAAGCTCCATGTTGGGAATATATTCAAAATCCCATTTTCTTTCTTATATTTCTTTTTTCTTTTACTCTTTTTTTGTTTCTATTCTTTTTTTCCTTTCCTCTTCCCCCTTCCTGGATTTCCCCCAACCCCTTCCTTCCTTCCTTCCTTCCTTTTAGTGGCTGCAGAAGGAGGAACTAACTGCCCAGAGGGAGTCATACTGTGGTGCCATGACGTGAGCTCAAGTTGCTCTGTGACACATGCTCTAAATCACATGTGCTCTTGTTAGACTCCTGCATTGCTTCTTTTTTTTTGAAGAGAGGAACGCTGGATGACACAGACTTTCAGTGGCAAATAATATTTTATACAGAAATGGAACTGAATAAGGGAAGATAAGCATTATTAGCTTATCTTATCAGGGACACAAAATAGTTTAAAATGGACTCAGCATCATGTCTATGCTTCAATTGTTTTTAAAAAACAGTTAAGAATTCCATTCTGGATCAAGTGTAGGAGGGGGTAGAAGACAGGAAAACAATATCAGAAGAGTAAAGCAGGGGATCTGGGAGAATTTTTTGTTGAACAGCTATAAGATTGAGTTGATCATTATATAGTTGATAATAAGAAAATATTGGTTCTGTATCATTTTTGAGATTTTTGAGAAAGATCCTTTAAGCCTAATTACAACAATAAATTAATCTGCTGGTCAGTGTTGATTCATTATTCACTCTGTACTCAGTACTACAAGGACTGTCCGGAATACAGCCATATTGGTCAAGATGTCTGGAGACATTTTGGAGACTAAAAACATTAATAAAATGAGAAAATCAAAATAGTTCTAAAAATCCCCATGAGACTATTACTGCAGGACTGGAAAGCGAATGTCATAGGTAGACATAAATCAAAACTCAAGTCTTATGATTTACCATTTAAGAAGGGCAGATTTGAAAATATTAGGCTCTCAATAAATATTTCTTTGGCAAGTGAAAAAATTAGGTAACGAGAAACAGTTTAGTGTTTCCTTTTGAATTTTATTTCACCAGCTGTAGTCTTAGGATGATACAGTTATCATTAAGGAATATATATTATATTTCAGATTTAAGTGATAAGACTGGTTAAATATAATTTGCGTGATGAATATTTTAGAAGCACTTAATTGCATCTGAAGTACCTCTTTAGGGGCATTTTATCTGATATCAGGATATCAGATAAAATGCTAACAGGCACCACCTGCACATTTCCTTTGATAAGAAGATCTGTGGGTGGAGAAGAAAAATACAGAGGGCCACCAGCAACCTTGGGTGGGGCCACAGATCTTTCAGATTGCATTGTTGGCACTTCCTTCTTAAGTCTATAACTTAATTTCAATAAAGAAAAATAAACATAAACAAACCTCCAGGAGAATAAATATATTGCTAGAGATAGTAAAGGGTAGGGAAGATAAAATGGGATTTGGAATTCTGGCAGCCCTAGGTTCAAATCTGCCCTCATCACTGATGAGCTGTGTGAGACAAAAAAAATTATAATTGTTGATAAATCTGATTTTCTCATTATCGTATAAGCCCCTTCATAGTGAAGATATTGCTTTGTAAAAATGATTTTCTTTTATTGTAGTAAAAAATTCCACTGCCAGGGCCCTACCCCATTGTCTTCCCTAAGCAGCTATGAACCTCTTGCAACAACTCCTGCTAAGGTGAGATAAGACAGGAAGACATTCCACAGGAACTCTGTACCTGGAACTAAGGTTGCTCCTGACCCTGCCCACACTAAAGAATGACCTCACTGTAACCATGCCCCACTTCCTCACTCATTAACTGTGTCCCAAGCAAAATGTATAAAAGACTGATACGTTCTTTATTCAGGGCTGAGAATTTGAGGAAAAAAATCCCCTCTGGGCCCACCGGCGTATATAAACCTGTTTTGCCAATACTTCTGTGTGCCTCTCAGTCTATTCCTGGTCAACTCTGCTGTAACATTATGATTACAGAGGTAATCAATATTCATGGTAGAACAATGGAAGAACAAGGT
Organism: Avahi laniger; assembly: GCA_963575035.1. Taxonomy (NCBI): domain Eukaryota; kingdom Metazoa; phylum Chordata; class Mammalia; order Primates; family Indriidae; genus Avahi; species Avahi laniger. The sequence goes on from CAUYSK010075549.1 coordinate 18,208, forward strand.
AGAAAATACAAGTCATCCATAGCTCTTAACATTTTGTGACATATCCTCCAGACTTTTCCCTCTTGGTGTATATATTTAATCAAAATTGTTATCATTTAGTAACTACATTTTATCGGTTTCTTTTTATCCTCAATGCCTGGTATACAGAGATATTTAATAACTATGTTAAGTGAATGAATGACCTTGAACTTCTTGGTCCTCAGAGGGTTCCTAGAAAAAATGAGAATGATAACAGTAACTGTAGAGCCTGGAGTTCCGAGGGTTGAATGAGATACTGTCTGTGAGGTGCTCGTTCATCATCTGGTACACAGCAGGCACTCTGTCATTGGAAGCCGTTATTGCTTCCATTGACAAGACAGAGATATTACTATTAATAATATTAATAGTTGGTTCAGAGGGTATGAAAGTATTCATGATGGCCTTTACTTGAAATTTGGAAAGAGATAGTGTAGTACAAGGTTTATACTGTCAGAATATGAGAAAATGCTGTGAATTCTAACGTAGGAATGGCATTATATTGGCAAAACCGGTCACTAAAGTCAGGGACAGGGAAAACAATTGGTTGAAGGCTTTTCTACTCTGTGGTGACTTTTATTTTATGTTATTTCTTTAGTAAGATATGGTGGCCTCAAATATCAGCAGGTCTGTGACAAATGCCATGACGTTAAGAATCTCAAACCTCCTCTCTTTTTTGTGTCTTTTTCCGCAGACCTGTTGTGGCACTGGATTGTGTGGGTGGAGGTAGGGCTTGGAAATGCATTTACTGGAGCCCGGGGCAAGGATTCCCCAGGGTCCTTGAGCCTCCTTTGTGAGGAGGTGCTCGCAGGCTTGCTTACAGAATGTTACAGAGGAAGAAAAATCTCAGAGATCGCCCAATCCAGTAACTTTGTTTTACACACTGGGAACTAAGATCAAAAGGGATTACATGAACTTCTCAAGGCCACACAGCTAATTGGTGGCAAAATCAGGCTTAGAACCAAAGGTTCCTATGAAACAGCAGAATGTGAAGGAAAGAACACAGTCAGTTGGAGTCAGGCGGCTTTAGATTGAATCCTGGTTCTGCTGCTTTGTAGGTCCTTAGAGGTTATTGAATCTCTCTGAACTTCATCTGTAAGACCGTAATTAAATACCTAGTTGTATTAGTTTCCTAAGGCTACCATAACAAATTGCCACCAACTTGCTGGCTTAAAACAACAGAAATGTGTTTTTCACAGTTCTGAGGCTGGAAGTCTGAAACCCAGGCGTCAGCAGGGCCAGGCTCCCGCCGAAGGCTTTAGGGAAGGATCCTTCCCTGCCTCCTAGTTTCTGGTGGTTGCCTGCAGTCCTTGCGGTTCCTCAGTTTATAGCCGCACCACTCCAATCGCTGCCTCTGTCCTCACAAGGTCTCCTTCCCTGTGTGTGTCTGTTGTCTTCACATGGCCCTTTTGTAAGGACATTAGTCATTAGATTTAGGGTCCGCTGTAATCCAGTATGGCCTCATATTGATTAATTACATCTGCAGAGGTCACATTCTGAGGTTCTGGGTGGACATGAACATTTAGGGGGATGCTATTTTACCCAATATGTTAGTGTACAGGACAAGAAAAATCTTTAGAGTCAAAATGGAGATAACACAACAACAACAACAGTTTGCAAAATCTGTGGGTTTATTTTACATTCTATTCCTGTTACTGATGAATACATAATTTCCCCCCCTTCGATTAGTAAGAGAAAATGAAGGCTGTCACTGTGGTATGTAGCTTTAAAGATTATTCTACATTACTTAGGCCTGTGAGTACAAGTTTAATAAAGGTGCTATAGCCTCAATAATTTATCTTTCTGATACTGGTAAAGTATTAATAGAAAATTTCATAGCTCGTCATCTCAATTTTATTTCTTCTTGTGTTAATTAATCAATTTACTTATTTGGCAAATATTTATTGATTGTTATGATAGCTTTAGACTATATTTCTTGTGAAACGGGATATCTCATGCACTAACTTTCTGGATTTCTGTTTAGTGAGTTCACCATTAAGATAATTTTAAAGTACTTCAAAAATTAGAAAAAAAATACATCATTAAATTTAGATTCTATTATATTCTTAAAGAAGCGATTCTCAACATTAAATGTGCACAAGGATCACCTGAGAAGTTCTCTAAAAATGCAGCTTTCTAGGCCCTAACCTCAGAAGCTTGGGTATGGTCAGGAGACATTTGTTTGAAAGAAGAAAAAAGAAGATTCCGACGCACGTGGGCTACTTTTCACACTTCGGAAAAAAAGATAGTCACATGAAGACGTATGTAGAGAAAAATATTTTCATTAAATACGTGGGGTTAAACATTAACTTAACACAGTGAAAATAACACAGCCAATAAAATGAAAAAAAATATTACTAAATATTTGGCATTACCTCCCAAAACATGGTTTCACTTTTCCTTTTTTGGAAGGGAATCTCATCAACATGCTATAGATGATGTCAACGCTTCTATTCCTAGAACATTTTTGACACGTAATCCTTTTATTTCACAATATACATGCTGAGGCAATGTTCTTTTTGTTTTACAAGATGATAATTATCTGTTACTTATATCACATATTACAGGAAAATTAATAAAGAATGCATTCAGCTACAACTGTAGCATTTCCAATATTATTATCACATGTGGGTGTTTTCCAAACACTCCAATATTAGAATGTAGATTCTGATAGTGATGGAATATCCACTGTAAAAACCACGTGTAATTGTGTTCCAAAGATTGCATTATAAAATTCATTTATTCTATACCAATATATACATACACAATGCTGTCTGTGCCATGAGGAGTTAATAAATACTTTTCTCTGCTAATGAATCACTTTTTTCAGCATTCCAGGCCTTCCTATTTCTCTTTCTTGGGAAAGTAAATGGGTGATTTGTTTCAAAATTCTTATAAGAGGATGATGTCCAAATCAGCTAAATCTGACCTTTCTTTGTAGTTGTTTTTATCTGCCAAATTATCTAACATAATAAAATGAGGGTAACTTTTAAACTCATGAAAAGATTTTTTAAGGCAATTGTTCTTAAACTTTGTATGCACAAGAATCACATGTTATATATGTTTATTAATATTCATATTCATGGGCTTCCATTCCAATTCACTAACTCTTAAGTCAAGCTTGAGAATTTACTTTTTAATAAACAACCCAGGTACTTTCGATGCTGATGGTCTTTTACACTTTGAGAACTGCTCCTCTAAGGAATTTTGTAAAATAACTTGGAGGAGTTAATTTTGAGTGATCTATGCTTTAAAACCATTGGAGGAGCTTAGTTTAACCTTAATAAGGGGCAATCAGCAGTACAAAAGAAGCATTGCAATGTTTTCCAAACATGGTTTTGGATTTGGATGGCCATTGAGAACAAGTACATTATCTTATTTCCTTCTGAAAAGCCATGTGTTGGGAAGCCTGACCTTTGGCAAGATCAGATATTATTAGGATGTCTAAAACCATGATGATGGGAAAACCAAAGACGAGACAAAGTATGACAGTGATCAATGGCATTTGCTCTATGCCAAGTACTGCTCTAAGCTTCTTATATGTATTAACTTATTTAATCTTTTACTATGCTATAAAGTAGATATTATTATTTTTCCCAATGTGCACATATGGAAATAAGTAAGCAGTAAAGTAGCTTGTCCCCTTCAATAGCTTGTGAAAAACAGAGCCAGGATTATTCATGATCTGAGCAGTCTGACCTGCTTGGAGTAGAAGGCCCTGGCATCTGCATCTTCATCACTGCACTATCCTACCAATAAAGTGCTATATTTCTGGAAAACTTTCTGTTTTGGCCAAAGGGTTTTTTTGTATTAAGACAAATTGCAGCCACTTAGAGCTTTTTGATCCATACTTCTTTAGATTTCTGGAGATGACCAACATGGGAGACAAATAAAAGCAATAGCAAAGGCATTTACTGAAGTAGTTATTTTCTTGAATATTAGTTCTCAGAAGTAATAACTATAATATTTTCACTTGTATGAATGTTTATCTTCTTTTAGAGTCTTACAGTCTATAGGAAACTTAGGCATACTTTGGCTCAACAATAGGTGTTCATCCAATGAATGAATGAGGAGTTGGGCAGATTCTGCATACCTAGAAGGTTCCTGCTATGTTCTGCAGGCCAAGCAGTGCAACAATTTGTGTAACGATCCTTAGGTTCTGTGGCAAGAACTGTGAAGGGAACTTTAGAAGTGAATGTTAGGTCTAGAGACATTATGCAGTACAGATGCAATCTGTTGCCAATCTATGGGAGGGTGTGGTAGAAAGACTGGGACCTCATACCCAGGAGGGAAGAGTTGTGTGTCTGGGCTTCAATCTGAGAGTTTAGGAGGAATAGAGGATGGCTACTCAAACAGTATGGGTTTGCCTTAAATGAATAGTTTCTGTATTAGTTTTTAATTGCTGCTATAACAATTACCACAAACTTAGTGGCTTATAGCAACACAAATTTACAGTCTTACACTTCTGTAGGTAAGAAGTCTGATGCAGGTCTCACTGCACTAAAATCAAAGTGTCAGCAGGGTTGTATTCCTTTCCGGAAACTCTATAGTAGAATCCTATTCCTTGTTTTTTTCAGCTTTTAGAGGCTGCCCACATTCCTTGGCTCACGGCCCCCTTTCCCCATCTCCAAAGCTAGCAATGGCATGTTGAATTTTTTTCATATCACATTAATTTTATCTCCTCTTCTGCCTCCCTCTTCTACTTTTAAAAACCCTTGTGATTACATGTGGCTCACTCAGATTAGGGAGGACACTCTCTATTTTAAAGTCAACTTATTGGTAATATTAATTTCTTCTTAGTCCACTTTTTCAATGTAACCCAACAATTCACAGGTTCTGTGGAATAAGATATTTTTATGGATTTTTTTTTGGAGGGGGTTCTTTATTCTACCTACAACAGCTTCCTAAAGAGTAAGGTGACTGGGGAAAAGGGGCATGTTCCAGCAAGTAGAGCTCAGTCATCCAAGACTGGATGTTTGACTTAGAAGGAAAACTTCCTTCTACAAGTGCTGGCAGAGCAGAAGGGGTGGAAGGGCTGTTAGCTGGCTGCAAATGGGGAGAGGAGAGGTTGCATCATACCTGGAAAGGTTAAAGATCCTTGTTGGCAGAGGACTCCTCACTCTCTGAGCACTGACTTAATTGAGTTGTCTCTAATGTTTATAAAGAAGGAAGGTACTAAGGGTTTTTCCCTTGGTAGATGAAAAGCCAAGCTGCTTACCTGGTCAGGCATAGTTAAACAATTTGGAAATATGAGCCAAATATGTCTTTGATTGAAACTGAGAACCCCTTCCTTTCCTTTTCCACTTTCCCTCTCTCCCTTCCCTCTCTCCCTTCCTTCCTTCCTTCTTTCCTTCCTTCCTTCCTTCCTTCCTTCCTTCCTTCCTTTCTTCCTTCCTTCCTTTCTTCTCTCTCTCTCTCTTTCTTTCTGTCTTTTTTTACAGGGTTTCCCTCTGCCGCCTAGGCTGGAGCGCAGTGGTGCAATCATAGTTCATTGCATCCTCCAACTCTGGGGCTCAAGTGAGCCTCCTGCCATGGCCGGGATTACAAGCATGAGCCACTGCGCCTGCTTCATTTGCTTTTTAATACTTTTATGACTCGTATAGAGGAAAAACCACTTGAATATTTGATAATCAAGATGTCACATTGCTTCAGAGACTCATTTTGGGATTCCTAGTTAGCTACTGGCATTTTCACAGTACAGTTTTTCATTCTGAATATTTCTTGTCACTAATGTTTCACTGTAGACTCAGTCCAAGTGTAGAAGCTATAGAAGACAGGGCTTATTTCTTCCTCTCAGGACAAGAACACTCGATATGGCAGAAGTTATTGGAGTCAGGCTCTTCTATGTGGTTCGTCCTCTTTCTCCCTAAAACAGGAACTAAAGGGCAGGCAGCACCTCCAGCGACTTCCAGAGCCAACTCCCCTTGAGCAACCTGAGCTGCCGTCCTCTAGTTTGACAAGTGGGGTAGTTTTGGGGCTCTGATTTGCCATATTTCAGCTATCTGAGGCCTCACCACATAGAATTTTTCAGAGAAGGACATTTTTATGATCGTTTTGCACATCTGTGCTTAGTTGTTATTTTGCAACTGTAACTCAGGATTGACAGACTGTGATTAATCCTCTGCTGGGCTCATTTGTGGGCCCTAGGGGGGATTATTTTAGTTTGGAGCCATAGTAAGATTTGCTTGTTTGTCTCCACCCATGATTTTTTACAATGATAACCTAATAATAGCTTGCAATTTACGGAGGGCCATGCCAAAAAGCCCCCTGGGCTCCAGAGGGGCTGGCAGGGCTTGAGGGGAGCACAACAAATAATTTCCTGATTGTAAATAATAGAACCCAAATAAGCCATGTCCTCCTTGACCAGGAAATATAGGATTTATATGTGCTGAGCTAAACAAAGGTTATCAAATACGGTCACTAACAGAGTTAGTGTTTTTGGATCACATGCTGGAAAAGGTGGCTGAACAATGCAAGGCATTTTATGAATTTAAATCCTTTTCTGGAATGAAGCACAGTATAAACAAGTAATATAGAGCTTATGTCTCATTCCTGAGAAAAGGCAGGATGTGAGGTCTGTGTGCCGAGGAGCGATGATGGCATTCCAGCTGGCATTATGCATAAATGCCAAGCACCGTGATTTCATATCTATAATATGCACTATCCCAAACAGATAGTACAATTCTTTTGCAGCCACACGTAAAATTTGCCTTTTAATTTGAGTTAGCATTTTATTTGCCCTCTCTTCTAAAAATACCAATGGCTTAAATTCATTTTGTTGTCCATGCAGGGCCCATGACATGGTAATTAAGTTATGCCCATATTTTTCTTCTTTTGAATTTAGGAACAATGTGTCATTCTTGTCCAGGGAGCACATAGCCTCTGATCAATAGGCCTTGATCTCTGTGCTTTCTTCCTAATGGCTGGGATGGATTTGTATTGATCTAGGGGCCAACAGCCAGTATCTACAGGGTGACTCCCTGGGATCACGATAAGAGTAAGAAGCTAAATTTGAGAGCTGCCTCCTTAGCATTGTGTTGTGATCAACTGACTGAATTGATCAAGGCCATTTAGCATTTATATATCATTAAACTTGTGATATTACCCCAAGATTCTATAGTGCTCATTCTACGTGTCGTTGTGTGATTTCTGCACCCAGTAATTAATTTATAATGTGTGAACCGAGATTACTCTTGAGGGGAGGGAAGTGAGATTGTTTTTAAAATGGTGCACAAATCCATATATGCACAAAGCAATGAAGACCAAAAAATATATGTAGTTTATAAATGTCTATAGAGATTTTGTGATGAGTAAAATAATTTTAAAATCTTACAGAATACATGGTAAGTTTTGACATGTATTATGAGAGTAAGTACAAGTACTACCACATAAAGAATCCATGATATTTTTATATACAAATTAGTCCTTGTGAAAGATTGAGAAAAGACAAATCTATTGAGTCAGAAAGTCCATGAGCGCTTGCCCGGGACTGGAGTAGAAATGGGGATTACCTGTAAATGGCCACGAGGGATTTTATTGGCGTGATGAAATGTTCTCAAACTGGATTAGGGTAATGGCACCAAGACTCTGTGAATTTACTAAAAATCATTGAATTGTATATATTTCAAATGAGTGATTTTTAAAGTTATGTAAATTATGCCTCAATAAAGCTGTTAAAAGACACAAACTGGCCTGCATTTAAAAGAAAACAAAACAAAATAAAACAGTGGTCCTTGAAAGGTTTCATTGTCATTACCTTATTTTCAACTGTGAAAAGGGAGAAATGAAAGTCATCACTCTTGTTAGTCTGCATGGAGCAAAAAGGCCTAATGCTTTTGCTAAGCTTGATGCTCACTCCCTTTGGAATACACCCTGACACTAAAAAGAATGAGAAATTTACATTCATTCACATCGCACATGAATAACACCAACCCTTCAAACAGAAAACACACGCACAAACACACACCTATACAGCATGATGTTTCTGCCAAGTGTCCTTGCTTTGGCTGACGTTGAGTATGTGAGAAGGCCTCGATAGAATAGGATGAAGCATTTTTAGCTCCCTTCTCTTATCCTGTGACTTTCATGGGGCTGAGTGAAGCTGGCTGCTGTGGAGTTGGGGGCACTCATCCAAAGACTCTGCAGGACTTCAGACAGAGCAGGACACACGCCGAGCACCCTGCTCCCTGGACCACCTCCTGACTGGTTACATCATTGTTTTCACCCTGGGCCCTCTCCAGCCTTGTACTTGATGCCAGGTGCCCGTGTAGTCCTGCCCTTTGAGAAAAATAAATCAAGGAGTATAACTGCCAACAAAAAATCTTAGAAGTATTTAATACAAACTCTTCTTTTGAATAGAAAGAATAAAGGATGCAAATAGCTTTGAAATGGATCTTTCCCAGGGTCTTACAAATGCTCTGCACGTAGCCTAATCCCCAGTGTTTTTTAGCGTAGGATAACAGGCAGTCATGGTGCCATTTATAGAGCAAATCTTGCGAAATCTGGTGTCTAGCCTTCCTTTGTTTCACTTTCTCCTCGTAAATTTTTGCTTTTATAGGCTTCCTTCAACTCTAATCACATCACCTATTCGTGGGAAAGAGTGTTGGAAAGTACGGAAAATTTTACCTACAGACAGCGCCTTGCTGCAGTGAGGTTAAGATAAGGTCCCATGGAAAGTCATCTGAGTCATTAGGGCTGTCCAGTGCTGCTCCTCCGTCAGTGCCATTGGGTGGCCTTGCCTCTTGATCTGACTACAAATCTGAGGGGCCATTTTCAGCAGTCTCCAACTTTCTTGGTAGGAAAGAAAATGGTCACTTATTAGAGTATCTGAAAACATAATATGCCTGTCTTTAGGATTCTCTTGGGGGAACTGACACCATAGCCATTGGGAAATATCGGCTCAGGGTAAAGAAATTCTATTTTCATTCCCATTTAAGCTGAAATGTTATTCGTCCAATTAAGTATGTATACACACTAGTGATGGCACTTCTTGTCTGACGTGAAATGCCAGCGTTCAGAGGACAAAGCTCGTAGACAGACAGTGAAATTGCAGGAAACAGAAGGGCATTTGGGGTGTCCACCTCACTGGAATTCCTAAAACAGGGTAATAAGGAAGATAGGCTGAGAATTCACTTGGTTTTCTACTTTTCAATTGCTATAATATAGCTGAGCTAAGTATCTCAGGAGGCCTAACCTGTTTATCAGTACATTGAAATAGAAGGAAAAAGAGATCTAACATTTTTTCAGCGTCTGCTATACGCCAGGTTCTGTGCTGGGTACTTTATAAATGCACTCTCATTTGATCCTCACTACAACTCTTGTGACATAGAGTTTCATGTTCCCATTATTAAGGTTAAGA
>CAUYSK010075550.1:0-10323 GCA_963575035.1 Avahi laniger
ATATTTTTAGTTGTCCGATTAATTTCTTTCTATTTTTAGTAGAGACGGGGTCTCGCTCTTGCTCAGGCTGGTTTCGAACTCCTGAGCTCAAACAATCCGCCCACCTCGGCCTCCCAGAGAGCTAGGATTACAGGCGTGAGCCACTGCGCCCGGCCAATGCTTCAAGTTTTGAGCTTGTAATGTGTTTAAATATTTATTTGGTAGTATTAATGTCCCCTCATAACTTTTCCCCCTTCGCATTACTTTTTAACAGTATTCTCTTTGCTCTCCTGCCTACTTATTCTTACAGTTTAACTGTGAGAATCACTGCCAGATTTCCAAGTTTTAATCTGTTGAAAATGTAGTCTTCCTATTAACAAATATATTACATCTGACTCTTCCTTTAAGCCTTTTCGATCCTCAGTAGTATGTTAAAGTTTTCTTCAAACAACTCACACATAACCTCACAGGATTATTCCTACATAAATTTGTTGTTAATCTTATTCTGCATTTGTTTTATAACAGAAACATGGCTGAATGGCATTCTATGCATTTAGAATCTTTTACCAAGATAACTGAACATACCTTTTTCTGTGTCCATTTTACCACAAGAAAACTCCTGTATAAAATTTTTATCACATCATAACCAAAGTTCCTAGTTTCCAGTACTTGCCATGCATCAGATTCAGCATTCTGGTTCCAAACAACAGAGAGGGGACCTGGGAAATCTTTTTTTTCTTGGGAAAACAGAGTTAGTGGTGGATCCTGCAGAGCCAGCTTACCGCCCTCTGCACAAGATTATGTGCCTTAATTCCGGCAAGGAATCGGGGTGGCGGTCTAAGAGCCTCTGGATACCACCTGGGTAGGACTTTGCTTACATATAAGTCCCATGCCAGGAGTATGCACACTGTGGTACACGTGTGCACAGGGTAACCCTCGAATGATGGCTAAATGGCATTCGATGCAAGTCGCTTGTTTTCTGCCTCCCTATTCTATCCATCTCCTTTCCCCTGTGCGCACGTCCTAGGTTTCCCAGAGCCAACCATTCTCGCTGCGCCAGCCTACGGCGCGCAACAGCTGGTCCGGTCCTCTGCTACCCTCTGCAGCGGGAGAGGAGTCGGGACGTGGGAGCATCGCGGTCCCTCCCGCCTCGGCTCGCCCCTGCGGCCCCAGCCCGTCCCACGCACGCGCTCCTTTCCCGCGTCCGGGCTCCCATGTGAGCGCTGCCCGCCCGACCAGCCTGTCGAGGTCGCCCCACCACATCCAGTCCGCTACCCGCCTTTGCTGGAAAACGGGCCGCAGTATGTAGGTGTTCTCGGGCTCTCCTGAGTTCTTCTCAGTCTCAGGCATCCCGCTGCCAGCAGAGAAAGATGCGCCCACAGAAAAGGACACGCCGGCCGACGCGGCCATGGCCAGGGCTTCCTGGCCTGGGCCTTATCTCGCGATGAGGGCCTGGCCGGTGCGGCGGTGGCAAGCAGCTGGGAAACCGTCCCCAGGGCAACAGGGCCGCCCCTGGCCCTCACGTGACGGCCGCGCGCGCGCCGCAGAGCGGTCCGCCCTTCCGCGCGCCTGCGCACCCGCTACTAAGGGTCCCGACCGAGGTAGAGCGGCTGGAGCCTCGAGCGAGGTCGGTGTATGTCTGCATGATTTGCAAAACACTTTATAACACGCCTTAGCTCCTATTAACCAAGCCACAATCTTAGGAAATATTCATGGAACCTGGCGCTCATAGAGATTAGGCGACCTGACCATGGGTACTCAGCTGGTGAGCGAAGGGCTCTGACTCTAATCAAAGGGTCTTCAAACTGGCCCTTTGGCCATATCCAGCCTTCCTCCTGGTTTTTGTTTTTGTTTTTGTTTTTTCAGGCAAGGTCTCTGTCGCGAGGGTGAGAGTGCAGCGGCGTCATCTAGCTCTCTGCAATCTCTGACTCCTGACCTCAAGCAGTCCTCCTGCCCCTGCCTCCCAAATCCCTGGGATTACAGGCATGAGTCGCTGCACCCAGCAAAAAGTACTTTTTTGATAGTATTGCCTGGATTGGTCTCCCTGACTCCAATAAACTACCCTCAGCCTCACCTTCCTAGTCTACCCTTCACACTGCCGCCAGAGTGGTTTTTGTTTGTCACTGCTCTGCTCGAAATCTTTGGATGGCTCTTTATGGCTATCCCCGTACCATTCACGCTTCTTTACTTGTAAATAAGACCCTTATGATCTGGCTGGTCTGCTGAGCCTTCCTCCTGGCACTGGCCAACAGACAGGTTTGTGTGGAAGCTGCAGGCCCAGGTGCACACCCTGCACCGGCTCAGTGCTTCCTCACCATGCCCCTGTTGGCAGCTCCTTGGCAGCAGCACTGGGCCTGCCACTGGCTGGGGTCACACATCCACAGACTAGCCTGAACTCCACCTAGGACAGAAGTCCAACGTTTCTTAGGGACAGACAGTATTCTCTTCTCCATGCTGTTTCACCAGCCACAGGAAGTTATACCCCTAGAAAGAATTATACCCCTAGACTTTCCCTCACCTTTTTCTTCAGCTATGTTTCTCTCATCCTATCCACTGCAGTCAAGCAAGAAGCACAGAGGATTCTATGTGTAATTTGATTCAACAAATATTTTATTATGCCTTCTGTGCTAAGGGCTAGAGATACAAAAATGAATAAAACCCAGGCCTTGCCCTAAAGAATGAACAGATTTGCTGGGCACAGTGGACTAAACTAATCATCACTAAAGTGCCACTTGCTATAACAGAGTAGTAGGGGGTAATACAGAAACAGAGGGAGGCACTGAATTATACATTTAAATTATACAATCATGTGAAGGTATTTACCCATGAAACAGAGTTAAAATGTTTTAGCAAAAACTTATTTTTAATAGTTCTTTACCCCTGCAATTTTCCTGAGAACAGGGCCTGCTTTTTCCCCCCAAAATTTAAAAATTTGAAATATTCTCAAGCTTACAGAAGAGTGGCAAGTATAGTACAAAGAAGTTGTTTTTCTAAACCATTTGAGAGTACAGTTGTCCCTCAGTATCCTCAGGGGATTGTTCTAGGACCACCTCCAACTCCACCCCTGCAGATACCCAAATCTGAGGATGCTTAAGTCCCTGATATAAAATGGTGTAGTCTTTGCATATAACCTACACACATCCTCCTGTATACTTTAAATTATCTCTAGATTACTTATCATACCTAATACCACATAAATGCTATGCAAATATTTGTTATACTGTATTTTTAAAATTTGTATTATTTTTATTGTTGTATTATTTTTTTATTGTTTTTTCCCAAATATTTTTGGTCTACAGTTGGTTACATTTGCATATGTGGAACCCATGGATATGGAGGGCCAACAGTGTATTGCTAAGCCCACCACCCCAATGCTTTCATGCATTTCCTGAAAACAAGGACATTCTCCTCCTTTAAAAGACTACAACCAGTCAAGCACAGTGGCTCGTGCCTATAATCCTAGCACTTTGGGAGGCTGACACAGGAGGATTGCTTGAAGCCAGGAGTTCGAGATCAGCCTGGACAGCATAGTGAGACCTCATCTCACCAAAGAAAGGACTACAGTCGTCAAAATCAGGAAATTAACATTGATGTATTACTACTATCTAATCTTCAGACTCGCTCAGAGATCTCCAGTTGTCCCAGTTGTTTAATCATAAAAGGATCCAGTACATGTGTTGCAATGAGTTGTCATGTCTCATTAGTCTCCTGAACCACATTGCTAGACATTATGTCTACAAGAAATGCCCTTTGTCCTCCAAACACCTAAGCTCCAAACACCAAACTGAAGGACAACCTATTCTAAAGATGGGTTTCCTCTGCTCTAAGCAGAATTATGAACAATAAAACATCCTCTTCATTCTAGGATAATATTCAAGAAGGTAAACACAAGGTAAGAGATATTAGGTTGGTGCAAAATTATTGCAGTTTCAGACCCTGAATTTTAAATCATTATAACGAGGCTCAAACACAACTTTATTAACCAAAATAGGAATCATTACAATCAACACATTTTTTCCAACAAGAAAAAAGTTTGTTTATTCCTGTAGTGTAAAAGTCTGTGCTTCGGGATTCAATGAACTCTTGGAAAGCATTTTCTGCATCCTGCTGGTTGTGGAAGCATTTTCCCTGCAAAAAATTGTCGAGATGCTTGAAGAAGTGGTAGGCAGTTGGCGAGAGGTCAGGTGAATATGGTGGATAAGGCAAAACTTCCTAGCCCAATTTGTTCAACTTTTGAAGCATTGGTTGTGCGATCTGTGGTCGGGCATTGTCATGGAGAAGAATTGGGCCCTTTCTGTTGACCAATGCTGGCTGCAGGCATTGCAGTTTTTGGTGCATCTCTTCCATTTGTTGAGGATACTTCTCAGATGTAATGGTTTCACCAGGATTCAGAAAGCTATAGTGGATCAGACCAGCAGCAGACCACCATACAGTAACTGTGACCTTTTCTTGGTCAGCTTTGGCTGTGGGACGTGCTTTGGAGCTTCTTCTCAGTCCAGCCACTGAGCTGGTCATTGCTGGTTGTCATATAAAACCCACTTTTTGTCACATATCACAATCTGATCAAGAAATGGTTCGTTGTTGTGTACAAGAAGAGAAGACGACCCTTCAAAATGACGATTTTTTGAATTTCAGTCAGCTTATGTAGCACCCACTTAACCAAGCTTTTTTACCGTTCCAATTTGCTTCAAATGCTGAACAACCATAGAATGGTCGACAAGTTCTTCAGCAACTTCTCGTGTAGTTGTAAGAGGATTGGCTTTGATGATAGCTCTCAATTGGTCGTTGTCAATTTCTGGTGGCTGACCACTGTGCTCCTCATCTTCAAGGCTCTCATCTCTTTTGCAAAACTTCTTGAACCACCAGTGCACTGTTTGTTCGTTAGCGTTGTTGATGTTGCAAGTTGTCTCACTGCTTTCTGACCCATTTTGAACTCGAATAAGAAAATCGCTCAAATTTGCTTTTTGTCTAACATCATTTCTGAAGTCTAAAATAAATATAAAATAAACAGCAAATAATAAGCCATTAGGAAAAAAATGAAGCGAGAAATGCACGTTAAAATAATGTATAACATAACCACATTTATTTAAGACTGTATTTCAATATCAAATGGCAAATTTCAACAATGCTAAAACCGCAATTACTTTTGGACCAACGGAATAGATTTTCTTCTTCATAAAATGTTTACTTAATACCTTCCTGATGAACAGATTAGCATAAGCCTCTATGCCCAACATACTGGTTGGAAGCCAGACCAGGAGCCAGATGTAGCTTTTGTTTGAGAGGAAAAAAAAAAAAACCAGTGCGAAAGCTTATTCTGAGTGGAAGGTGGCCCTGGGATGTAGATAGGAGGAAGGGGATGTGGGTGCCCTCCAGACTCCCACAGAGGGCAGCTAGCAGCCAGGTATCGAGGGCCACAGAGCCCATGGTAGAATGGATGCTGAACTTTCTCTCTTCTCCTCTCCCCATTGCCTCAGAAAGGTGTTTCTCCCTTTCCCTCACTTCCAGGACCCTAAACTGAATTGTGAAGAGAGAAGATAAGTGAGCTGTTCCAGCAGATAAGAGCATCTCTAACAGAGACATTGTGCCTTCACCCAGTGGGACTGCACTTCAGAGTTGGAGAAGGCTCTGTCAGACTTCACCCCCAAATTTCTATTTTTAACCTTGTGCACTTTGAGATCTGGGAATGTCAGCAGCAAACTGTAGGAGGATCCACCTCACGTGTGCCAGAACAGAAGTAGAGAATAATCAGCCCAGCTGAGGCAGGGGTTGGAGACATCCTTTGAAGCCCTGGCAGCTTCTACAGTAACAAAGGTGTGAGGTTCCTGAAAGGATGGAAACAAGAAAGAGTTAACTATCCACTGTGAATTTTCTTACTGTGGGGGACTGACCTCTCTCATCTTGGGGTATTGCTGACTCATCAAAATAGGGCTGAGCTAGGACGGGACTTACAGACCTGGTGTGTGTGTGTGAGTGTGCATGCATCTGTATGTACCTGCCTAGCCTGTCCCAAACTAGATATAAATTATCTTTAAATTCTCCATTAATTGTGTGTAGGTGTCAGTACCTTTCCCCTGCAGGAGAAGCTTCTTTGTATCAGCCACATCCTAGCCATGACCCTGAAACTAAATCAGCCAACAGGGAAATGTGAGACAAACACAGGCAATACTTCTTGGACACTCTATGCAGGAATGCAGGGTGGTGTCTGGACTTTGGGACTCCCTGCTATTCAGGAGGCTGTGCCTCATTCTGTCCCTGACAGCTCTGTTTGTCCACGTTCCCCACCCTGGGCAGGCCCATTGGACCAGCAGCTCTGGAGAGGAAAGGGTGAGGTGCTATTTGAAAGGACCTGACCCCGAGCCCTGGGAACAGAGGGATTGCTCTGTTCTGGAGGCCTCCCCAGAGGTGCCTCAGCAGCTCCTCACTGACCAGGACCAGTGCTGGGATGGAGCTAGGACCCAAGAGACTGAGGAAGGGTACGGCAGCACCTGGGCCCCACACATTCCCTTTCTCGTTTTGTCCATTCTGTGGCGACAAGGTCTGGGTTCTCTAATTCATTTATTGGACCTTCCCACTATCTCTTCTCCTTCCGGTACCCATCTTCCTGGTTCTTCCTGGGCTGCTTCCTTCTGCCTGCCTCATCCTCTTCCTGCCCATCACATCACACTTTCCCGCCAGCATCTCCTTCATCCCACTCTGA
Organism: Avahi laniger; assembly: GCA_963575035.1. Classification (NCBI taxonomy): domain Eukaryota; kingdom Metazoa; phylum Chordata; class Mammalia; order Primates; family Indriidae; genus Avahi; species Avahi laniger. The sequence continues at coordinate 6,680 of CAUYSK010075550.1, forward strand.
CTCTTCTTGCCACCCAGCACCATACCCTGACCAAGGATCCTAAAGTGGGAGGGCAGGAGGGCCTCTGCTTTCCAGGTTCCAAGTTAGAAGCAGCTGTGGCATCGCAGTTCACCTTACCAGCCTCTCTCTCTCCTCTGAGCATGCTGTTCCCTTTACTGGGAAACCCTTCCCCCAACTCCCCCCCTTCACTGGACTAACTCTCTAAAGAGTCAGCTCAGGCCCAACTGAGGCCCTCCTTGCTCTCCCTCAGGTCCTCTCGTGGGACATTCCTTGTTCCACCGAGCACTTGTTGCATCCGTGTCAAGCTCTAACGTGGCCCTTACCATATGACACTCAAATCATTGGTAGATGTTTTGTTTCCCTAACCCAACCATGAGCTCTTCAAGGGCAGAACAGGGTACAGGGTCCAAGGGCAAGGACCCTGTCTTGGTCATCTTTGGATCCACAGCGTGTGTGGTGGCAGTGCAAGGCACACGGTGGGGACTCAGTATAGACTGTGCATTGAACTCTACTGAACACTAATGACAAGAACATGGGTGTGTTAGTCTGCAAGGGCTGCCACAACAGAATACCAAAGACTGGATGACTTAACTAAACAACAGAAATTTATTTCTCACAGTTCTGGAGGCCAGAAGTCCATGATCAAAGTGCCAGTAGGTTTGGTTTCTCCTGAGGTCTCTCCCCTTGGCTTACAGGTGGCTGCCTTCTTGCCGTGTCCTCACGGGGCCTTTTTCTTTGAGCTCCTGCAGAGAGATTTGGTATCTCCTTTCTCTTTTTATAAGCACACCAGACCAGTCCTATCCAATTAGGGCCCCACCCCTATGACCTTATTTAATCCTAATTACCTCCCTAAAGGCCAAATACAGTAACTTTGGGGGTTAGGGCTTCAACCTATGGATTTTGGAGAAACACAATTCGGTCCATAACAACTGGTGAACTTGAATTTAGAAGATGCGGGTCAGATGCTGACTTTACCTATCTGTGTGCTTTTGGGTAGCAAGTGTTTTATCTTCTGGGAGGCTCGACTTCTGTGTCTGTAACATGTGGCCAATTTTATGGGGTTGTACAGAGGCTGAAATGAGACCATGGCTGCAGCACATTTTATGGACAATAGATTTTTATGCAATTATAATCACTTGGTTTTTTTTTTTTTTTTTTTAGAGACAGAGTCTTACTCTGTTGCCCAGGCTAGAGTGCAGTGGCCCAATCATAGCTCCTTGCAGTCTCAAACTTTGAACTCCTAGGTACAAACGATCCTCATTCCTCAGCCTCCCCAGTCGCCAGGACTACAGGTGCATGCTACCAAGCCTGGTTTCTTTTTTTTTTTTGAGACAGGGTCTTTCTGTGTTACCCAGGCTGGTGTCAAATTCCTGGCCTCAAGCAATCCCCCTACCTCAGACTCGCAAAGTGCTAGAATTATAGGCATGAGCCACCGTGCCTGGCCCTAATTATTCATTGTATTAATATTTCACCTTGAAGTTAACAGCGTGATTTAAAGTGCATTATATCATTCAGGCCGGGCACAGTGGCTCACGCCTGTAATCCTAACACTCTGGGAGGTCAAGATGGGAGGATCTCCTGAGGTCAGGAGTTCAAGACCAGCCTGAGCAAGAGCGAGACCCTGTCTCTACAGAAAAACAGAAAAAAAAATTAGCCAGGCAACTAAAAATAGAAAAAATTAGCTGGGCGCGGGGGCATGAACCTATAGCCCCAGCTTCTGAGGAGGCTGAGGGAGGAGGATCACTTGAGTCCAGGAGTTTGAGGTTGCTGTGAGCTAGGCTGACGCCACGGCACTCTAGCCCATGCAACAGAGTGAGACTCTGTCTCAAAAAAAAAAATGCATTATATCATTCAACCTACATGCGGTGAATTTTGTTATTACTACAGAGATACCTAAAAGGGAAATTTGTTATAGTTCATACCCACTACTTGAAGAAAAGATTGAAGGTAGCTTATAATGAAAACACCCATGCATAAAAGGGTATACCTATCACTTCTCACAGAGGCTGCAGAAAAGGCCCAGGAAGCTGTTGATGAAATGAATGACCACCAGGAGAAGCTGGAGAAGGCTGATGCACAGAAGGATGGAGAAGAAGGACACATGCCAAACGACAGCTTCAGAAGGTTCCAGGCAGACGGAGTTCCAGAGTGAACGGTCATACAAATAATTCCTACCCCCAAAAATAAGGAGACCAAGGGTTGGGGAATAAGTAAGGAAAGTCAAACAGTAGAAGGCTGGGGCCTCCCCTGGCTCAGTCACAGGACTGGACTCTGTCCCATGAGGGTGGCTGTTATTGCAGCATTTGCAATTTTCTGAGTATCAGAACAGCAAGATGCTAGAACATGTGACCCAAAGGAGTTCGTAGTCCATTTGTGTGTGCGCCTCTCTCTCTTGTTCCTTCCCTCTCTCCCTCCCTCTCTCTCTCTCTCTCAACTGCAAATCTAAATCTCCACCCATTTACCTGTTATGCAGGTCTTTGAATGGGTAGCCGTATGTCCAAGCTTGCGTCTGATTGAAGAATGAGGCATCAAACATACAAAAAGGACCGTCTTTCAGAGCTACTCCAGAAGTGATAAAGCAAATCAAGGCTCCAAGCAAAGCCAGGCCACTTGACAACAGAGCAGTAAGCACCTGCAGAGGGAGGAAGAAACAGCTGAGACAGGTCATGGCTAGATGACTTGTGGGGTGATCTGGACAAGTCTAACTTCTCTGTTGCTCAGGCTTTCTCGCATCCTGTCACAGGAGGATGATTCTATCCATAGCACTTCCTTTGAAGCATAAGCCAAGGTAGGGTGGCTGATGAGGGGTTCCTAGGTAGAGCCAGGAAGGGTGGGAGAGAAAGGACCAAGAAGGGGAAACACGGACACGTGGACCCGGATCTCTCTGACTCAGCAGGCTCTTCTGAGCTTCTTAGCAGGCTGGCATCAAAAACTTTTGCGCACAGCCTGCAGTCATTCCGCCTCTAAGTTAAAGGGTAGATTAGTTATTGCATGCTCACCTATGACTCTTCTAAGGAAAAGCTGTATGTTCAAAAGTTCCAAGCTTCCAACCCCGATTCCTCTCTTTCTCAAATCAAGCACAAAAGGAAGGAAGGGAAGGGACAGGGGGATAAGGAAAGAAGTGAGGGAAGGAAGGAGAGAAACAGAAATTACAGTCAAACTTTGAAATGACTCCAGTTCTGTCATGCTATTTTTCCAATCAAGAGTTCCTTAGGTTATTAGTCTGTGCTCTACTCATTTCCTTCCCAAAAGATAGCAGTGGGTTTCTTTCCTTGGCAGGTTTTTAGCCTGCTTCCATATAGGCTTCTTTGTTAGGATCCCAGCTTCCCCCTCCTCCCCGCTAAAGAATACATATTTTAAAATTTTGAGTGAAACTGGGCCGGGCACGGTGGCTCACGCCTGTAATCCTAGCACTCTGGGAGGCCGAGGTGGGCGGATCGTTCTGAGCTCAGGAGTTCGAGACCAGCCTGAGCAAGAGCGAGACCCCGTCTCTACCAAAAATAAAAAAGAAATTAATTGGACAGCTAAAAATATATATAGAAAAAATTAGCCGGGCATGGTGGCTCATGCTTGTAGTCCCAGCTACTTGGGAGGCTGAGACAGTAGGATTGCTGGAGCCCAGGAGTTTGAGGTTGCTGTGAGCT
>CAUYSK010075551.1:0-10064 GCA_963575035.1 Avahi laniger
GACAGAGTCTCACTCTCTTGCCTGGGGAGAGTGCCGTGGCGTCAGCCTAGCTCACAGCAACCTCAAACTCCTGGGCTCAGGCAATCCTACTGTCTCAGCCTCCCAAGCAGCTGGGACTACAGGCATGAGCCACCATGCCCGGCTAATTTTTTTTTTCTAGATATATTTTTAGCTGTCCAATTAATTTCTTTCTATTTTTTGGTAGAGATGGGGTCTCGCTCTTGCTCAGGCTGGTCTCAAACTCCTGAGCTCAGAACCATCCGCCCACCTCGGCCTCCCAGAGTGCTAGGATTACAGGCGTGAGCCACCGCGCCCGGCCCCTCTCTCTTTCTTTTAATTTGCTGCAAGTTTCATGCTTTGTTTTCCGAGCCAAGACAAATATCCACAAACGGCAAAGTGCCGCAGCATTAAAATGCACCGTGCCCTCCGAGTGTGCAACCAAAGACAAAAGCTCCCCGAGGTGCAGACAGGCAGCTCCAGGCTAACAGGCCTCTGAGACAGCCTGTGCCCAAGCTGAGGCCAAGGTCCCTGCCCTGGGTGTGGTGGCAGCAGGGGAGTCTCCGCCAGGGCGGACGGAGGCAGTACCAAGAACGACCCTCCATAACAAGACCCTCCTCCCAACAACTGCCCCAGCCTTTGCTGAGGTCAGAGATCCCACACGGTGTTCCTTTAAATCAATGGCTTCCAGTAATTCTCCAATATTTGGCTGCTAAATCAAACAACAACCAGCTTTCTCAAAATCTGAAAAACCACACATCAAAAACAGATAGTTAGGGATAGAATTTTCTCAATTATTAAGCTTTCTCTTCCCAAAAACCTTGTTAAACAGTTAACATAGCTATGCTTGAATCATATACAAACAGATACACATAAACATAGGTAATACTAATATCTCGACAAATATTAATGCCATGATGACTTCCAGATGATCTGCCAACTGACTGAGTTTGAGGTTGTTCTTGCAGCAGACGCAAAAGAGGTCAACACCCCTGGGAGCAGGTGCCAATGCCCCTGAGAGAGAGGGGGCCGGAAGCGTCAGTTTATCAGAGTTTCTACATGGAAAATGCTGGTGGGAGAAGTGACATTCCAGGTCACGTGTGCAGAGAGGGAAATCAGGACAGAACAGGAGGGCCACAGAAACACCAGGGCAGGTGGGAGAAGCACCTCAAGTTTGCCTTTCACTTCCTTCTAATCTCAATAGGATGTCAATATTCCAGGCTTCACTTGCTTTTTGCGATGAGTGTGTTGGGACCGAAACTTGTTTGCTCAAGCAAGTTAAACGAACACAACACTAAGAAATACGAAAAGCCCCCTTCCTTCCAATGAAGTAGGGAGCCTCAGACGACTGAGCTCCCGTTTCTTGACAAAGATCCTCCTGGCCCAGCTACATCCCAGAAACAAATTATAACATGTACAGGGAAAGAAGAATGGCGTTCCCCAAACTTGCGGGAAGCTTCGAATGGGGCACCATTCTAGCCCTGGTGTAGAGGTTAAAGGCTAAGTTTCATAGCTTTCTACCATTCTCTGACTGTGTCTCACACACATTTTCTTCCCTTAATTTATCCACAATCTACATGTCTACAGTGCATGAGGGTTTAAAACTCCCACTGAAAATAAGAAATTATGTCCCATGTTATTTGGAAACAGGCCTAACAAACATATAATTGACCTAATTAACCCTTTTTAAATGCTCCACACTTTATTATACCAGCTTGTACATATAGTGAAAACTTTGGGTTTCACTGTGGCTGAACAATAGTAGAAACTTTAGCCAAATCCAGAAACCAATCTTTAGATTCAGTTTTCTTTTATACTCTGGCTTAAGTCTGGGAATCTTCTTTCTTGTTAACAGAAACCACAAAAGATATTTTCTCCTCCATACCCCTAACATAGGGGGGAAAGTCATAAATGATTTCTGGCTTCAATTCTTCATGAAATAACTGGAGGGCCTTGAAAACAAAAAGGCAATGATTTATTGAAAGTTCAGCCCCTTTTCTTCAAATGTCCATTAGAATAAAAGGGACTGGTTACTTAGGGCTGATCTATGTGATCGTTGTCCGTGGTCTTCAATTATAAATAATGGTTTCACGTATCCTTTGATGATCAAAGCTGGTGGAGTGTGTGTTGATTGATCCAGATGACTCAAAAGCAGCAGATGGCCCAAAACATCCCTTCTGCTCAGCTTGGTGCTACTGGATAGGATCCTCAGACATTTAGCTTTTATCTCCAATTATGTTCGGCCATTAAAGTTATGCAAATGACCTTGTACCTCTGGGGTACAGGCTGGCTGGGGGTAGTCAGACAGCAGAATTAGGGCTGGGAGTGTGAGGGAACACCCACAGGGGGGTACACCCACACCCTGGTAATCAACAGTTACCCATGCTAGAATCTACTCATTCTCTTGAAACTTCATTTGAGATAAAATAGTATGAGAGTAGCCCATTCCTGACATGGGAATGATAACAACGGATACCTGTTTAGTTGTCTGCCTGTTCCAGTGTGTGTTCCACACTCATCTTCACTGCCTCTCATTTTAAAGACGAGCAATCCGATGTCAGAGAGGTTGAGTGCTGCACCCAAGGTCACAAGATGAATCATTGGCATCTCCACTCTAAAAGGAAGGCTCGGTGACATCATGAGACTTGTCCAAGGGCAAGAGCTAAGTGGTGGGGTGAGACTCAAGCCCACGTAAATTAGACCCAAATCTCGGTCTACCTCCTCTACACATTAGTTGCCTCCTAAATGAAGGTTGAAAAAAAAAGATGGGGCATGCACAGAAAAAACTACTCCTTGAGCATCCACGTGGTCCTGCGAGCACAGGCACGAAGGAGTACAGCAGGCCAGCCCTCGCTGAGCTTCAGGGCAAGCAGGGCTTCTGCTCTTCTTCCAGCACCTGTCTCATTCTTCAAGGGTAACAAGGAAACAGGGGTTGTAACCAAGCCCTTTGAAAAGTATCTGGGCACTTACTCATTTACCCTTCCCATAAGAGACCTTGTCACGTTTCTTTTGGTATCTCCTATTTTGACTACGGTCAGGCACAAAACGGGCCCTCAATAAACATTTCATATTTGGTGAATTAATGAATCCAGCCTTGAAGCTGAGACAATTGCACGTCACAGGAGCCTTAAACTTTCCCAGTGTTCACAGATAACTTTGCTAAGTTCGTTCGATAGCTTACATCCGAACCACTTCCCAGACTGCAACGACAGGGACTAAATAATACCAGAATTCCGGGACAGGATAAAGCATGCCGGAAAGCTGATGACTCAGTTCTCCACTTTTCAACCCGCTGTGCTGCCATCCTGGAGAGAGAGCCAACATACCCGAGCTCTCGTCGGGGGAGAGCCGGGGGGTTCCGAAAATGCCATCAGAAAGATAGCCATCTTAGGAAAGAGACTCAAACAGAAAGGTCTGCTTAGAAGCAAAGATCGATCCTACCCAAACACAGGAAATGAATGATGGAGAAGTCACCAAACGTATAAAAGAATTTGAAAAGAACACTCGATTCAGGAAAACTTATCTCCAGGTTTATTATGCTGCAAGCCATCTAGTTCAAGGGAACTCGGAGTTCAAGGACTAGGAAGGTCTGATGCAGTGGGAAGTCTACGGGCCTGGAGACCGGGAAGCCAGCGGTGGGCTGAGTTCCTAAGCGGCAACGTGACCTTAGGTAAAGACCACCTTCTTCCTGGGTCTTGATATCCTCGTCCATAAACCAGTCTATATAAGATCTCTTCCAGCTGCAGAATCCAATACTTCTGTGCCTCTCGGTCCGCTCGCTGATTTAATGCCGTGCCCTCCACCGCAGCGAAGCTCACCAAAATTCCACTGGCAACGTGCTCTGGCCCCGAACAGGCCAGCTTTTGTGGGCTTCCCTCAGCGCATGGTAACCACAGAAATAAACCCAAATACACCCGAAAATGTAAACGGGTCGTGAGAGCCGCTTCACTTATGAAGTCAGCAGTGTGAAATGTGTAACAAGATTGTCTACAGATCTTTTGTTGACATGTGGTAAGGAAAATCTCCTCTTCGATATAAAAAGGCCCATTTGTTCAGTTCTCAACCAGGTCGGTCTCGAGTCAGCAGCATTCGAAACGCCAGCTCCAGCCTAACCGTGGGCTGCCCTTCCCCGACACGCACGCAGGAGGGAAACCTGGCTTTTTCGGAGATATGCTCTATTCTGCCCTGGGAGCCCGGGGGAGGCAAAGTCGCCCTTGGCATTGACCAGACAATGAACTCATCATCCTGCTTCCCTAGAAATAGAAGCTGAGCATAGTTAAACATAGCTCGCCAGCGTCTCAGACTGAGGTTAAGTCGCTCCTAAGAAAGTCTGGGGTGGGAATGCTTACTTAACACGTGATAGTGCACCCATCGCCCCAACAATCCCACCACGCCACCGTCATCTGAAAGCAGTTATTCAGCGCCCAGTGTATGCACGGGCATTTCTTCCTAGATTTTCCAAAAGGAGCCCTCAAGATCGGGCTGCACGTACAACAATGTGAACGTACTTCCTGCCATTCGACGGGACACCTAAAAAAGGTTAAAATGGTCAATGTTATGTTACAGATATTTTACCACATTTTTTTTAAATTAAAAAAAAAACTGGGCTGCAGCCCCCAGACACAACAATCACACTGATGCAAAATAGAAACAGCCTGTTGGTGAGGTATTTCCAGCACGTCCCCAGTGTCTGGGGCTGATGATAATAACCTCTCCCCTGGCCCGGAGGTAACCATGGTCTTTTGTTTAAACATCACATCCGGAGCCTGAGACCGAATCCGCCGCCACTGCCAGCCCTCTCGGGGCCTGAGTGCTGAGGTCTAGACCAGTGGTTCTCCAACCTGAGTGCCCCTCAGGACGGCCCGGGGTGATGTCAATGCAGATCCTCTGTCCCCAAAATCAAGATCCTGAATCACCAGATCTACCTCGGAGCCTAGAAAGCTGCCCTTTTAAAAGTGTTCCAGGTGATTTGGGGGAGCAGAGGGCTGAGCAGAACGGGGTGGATGAACCAGACGCAGCCCTTGCACAGGCTTTGGAAATGGCCCGAGGGGTGGCCACGGCCGCTGCTCTGCTCTGCCCTCCAGTTCGGGGGCCCACTGCTCTACTCTAGCTTCAGGGGGCCCCTGACCGAGTCCTTGAACCAGTGACAGCCACACACACATACGCAGTTCTGCCACCTTTCCCACTCCAACGGACTATCAATCAGAACCAGAACACTCAGATTCCAGGCCCAACCCGCCTCCACGCCCTTTTCATATCATACCTCAGTCTTCCCCCTCTGCAAAATGGGCTGATGACACCTGCCCTGCCTGCCTAGAGGGCTGCTGTGAGTGTCATGGATTCCAGCCTCCGTTCTCCCACCCATGTGACCCTGGGCTCTTTGTGTTTCACCTCTCTGGGTCTGAGCATCACATCTTGAGTGTGGGAATAAAAACACTACTTATCTCACAGAGTTCTCGTGAGGACAAAACGGGCTGATGCAAGAAGAGCGCTCAAGCCCCTGAGAAGCACACGGTGCTTCGGTAAGTGATGCACGGTAAGTACCACCATGCTTGGGAGTGTGGTGCACGCGGACGTACTGTACTCCGGAGAGAACAAATCTAAGAAACAGCAGTTTTCACACTTTAATTAGCAAAGACCAAGGCGCGTGCACACAGGATATCCACCCCGTGATTACGAATCGTGGCCCTTTGGCTTCAAGGTGACAAGAATGAGTTTTAGAGAAGCCAACCCTTTTATTCCAACTGTGAGTTGAGGCCAAGGGATACCTCCATAACCAACTACTGAGCACAGCTGAGGGAGGGAAGGGCACGCAGGCCCTTCTGATAAAGCAGGGCGCCGGCCCTGCTGTGTGCAGACAGCCTCCCTCATCAGGGAGCCGCGCGGTGGCTTGTCCAGCCAGCCCACGCGGGCACAGACGTTGCCTTGCGGCCACACAGATCCACTCGCAGGTCTCAGAACACACCCAGGAATTTCTGCTCCTTCGAACAATCAAGGTGTTCCTGCTTCCGGGCCTTTCTCTGCCTTTTCAGTTGCCTCAGCCGAGACGCCCTTCACCCAGATTAACACAGGTCCGGGAGACCTTCCAGGCACGCCCCTCATCCCACGGCGAGTGTGTCCTCAGAGCCTAGAATGGCACGCTCCCAGGGCCTCTTCTGTTCACGGGGAGACTGGCACACAGCGGGCGCTCAGAAAATACGCACTGACTGAGTCGTACGTCCTATTTAGAGGGAACATAAAACCCAGTCACCCTGGGGTCATCCCAGTTTATGCCGTGGTCCCAGAGTCATTTTTAATAGCTCTAACAAGCGGCTGGGTTTGATGATAAATCTTGCACTGTTCTGACAAGAAGTGCTATAGCCCAGGCTTTAGGAACCAGAAAGTTCTAGAATCAAACTTCGGTGTCAGTCCCAAGCAGACACTTCCTACTGTGTAATCCTCAGCAAGTCACAACCCTCTCTGATCAAATCGTCCTCACAGCATTTCGTGGACGCTGAAGACAGCACGTGTGTGTGACCCTGATCCGTGGGACGTGGCAGGCATTCGGTAAATGCTATTACTAATAATAATATTGTTTGTCCTCTGAGGACAAATGCCGAATCCAGCACCTGCTAGCTATGCAACCTCAGCCGGTTAACCTGTCCTCTCTGCCTTCTCCTCATCCCTAAGATGAGAAGAAGAATTCCTAAGCTCACGGGGCTACCGTGAGGATTCAGAAATAGCATTCGGGCAAAGCACAGTGCCTTGCACGTGCTGAAACCTAGTACACGGGAGCAATCATTAATGTCCTTATTATTGGCACTCCTCCATTCATGAGTCGCTCGGAGGCAGGAACCCTGTGTATTCGCTACTGCGTCCCTGACGCTAAATGCCTGGCACGTTTTTCTGGAAGGAAGCAAAGGGAGTGGGCATCTTTTTGTGGTCATCCCACATGCTCAATTTCTGATTTGAGAGAGATGCGGAGATGGGACACAGAGAAGCTGCGTGGCTTGGGGTGGGCTGCACAGCCCCGCAAAGGAGGAAAGAAAATCCGCGGGGCGTGGGGAGGGTGTGCAGATGGCAGAATCCCCAGCTGCTCATACACCTACTCGTGGGAGGAGGAGGCTTGTGAAATGTTAAAAATGAGTCAACTTTCTGTTAGACAACGATAACAACAACGACAGTGATGAAGTGAAGAGTAAACAGGGCGCGGGTGGAGAGAAACAGGCACCCGAACCTGGCTCTGGTGAAACTTAACTCTTTGGCGGGGGGCGGGGGGGTCACTGATTTAATTGAGGTCCTCCCAAATGGGCTGGACCACAGCTAGCTCACAGATGCTCACTCCAGACCCTCTGACACCGCCGGAGCGATCAAACCACAGGATGTGTTTGTTTTGTAAGTTGTCAGATATGTCAAGGCCGTTAACCGTTTCTGCCTGAATTTAGCAGTTTAGTGGAGGGGGCTGCGCGGATGGCCAAGCGCTCGGACCGCACGCAAGGGAGCTCCTTGTACAACGTTGTGCCCTTCCTCCCACTGGAAAACAAGATTACGAAGCAGAATCGAGAGGCTGCACTGAGCTCTGAACCTCGAAAGGGAGCCGAGGGTCGGGGGCTCTGGCACAATGTGGTCCATGGTAGCACCCCAATACTGCACCACCATCACCTTCCACACCACGGCTCACCCCCAGCCGCTGGGACAGACAGACGGATAAGGGGCCACCTGGGAACCCGGGAGGCATCCCACAGAATTCGGACCCACAAATCTCTGGTTTGGAGTCTCCCCACTTCATTGTGTTTTTGTCCCAGGCGTCGCAATTCCGTTTCCAATCAATCCAGTGTGTCTGCTTTGCCCAACGGCCTACGACAAGGTCAGCCAGGACCTCTGTGGGATGGAGACTACAAAACGGAATCGGACGTCCTCTCAGCTCTTCCTCTTGGTTTTGAAAGTAACTGCTCAGAACGGAAAATCAAGAACATGAGGGACAACTAGTCTCTAAGTAAACGGTCCACAAATCCTGGTGACCGTTCCTTGGAACAAATTCAACAGGTTGCATTTGTCACGTGCCCTTTTGTATTCAGAACATGAAACTGTGGAGTCTCATAAACTGAGCTCTAGTGACAAATGAGGTAACTAGCCCGAGGATGTCTCCGCCAGAATACCCAAGGAGAGATGCCTGTCGAGTTTTGTTTCCAGCGCTCATAGTTTTCAATTGTGTGGAAACCAGAGCCAGACTATTGGGTTCCAGTCCCGGCTCTGTAACCTGGATTGGTTACTGAACCTTCCCCATGCCTGTTTTCTAATCTGTAAAATGGGGATGAAAATATCAATCCTTACCTCTCAGGAGTGTCGTGAGGATTAATGAGCTAATATATGAGAACACTTAGAGGATTACCTGGCGTACTCTTAGGTACTTTATCCATTAAGTATTTAATAAACGTAGCTATATATATAAGACAGCACTGCCTTAAAGAGCTAATGACTTGCGTTTATTTTCAAAGTCTCCAAGGGTAGGTTTCAGCTTTTGTTTTAGAAGCAGAGAGGCAGTATAAAACAGTGGTTAAGAGCATGAGCTATCAAACCACACTGTCTGGAATTGGATCCCAGCTCTGCCTCTTTTTCACTGTGTGACAAGTTAAGTTCCTTAACCTCTCTGAGCTTCAGTTTCCTTACCTGTAAAACGGAGATAATATTGCCTTCAGTCCTAAGTGCAAACCACATGGTAAACAAGAGCAAAACATGACGTTTTGCGGCTGTCATTGTATTTCTAGCAAAGGTCCCATCAGCAGCTCCCATGGTCACATTTGTAAAATGCCAGGGTGCCACTGCAAGTCCCAGGGGGTGACTAGGAAGCCAGCCATTCTCTTCCCACCTTAGCTCTGTTGGAAGTTGCCGACTTACCTGTTCACCAGTGAATGTGCAGCAGGGAGAATGCAATTAAAATTGGCCAGAGTTCTTGCTGCGGGCTCCTCCGAGCCCATCCCACAGCCAGGCTGAGGGCCGAGGGGGCAGACAGAGGAGCTGTTGCGAAGACAGCAGGAGGGGGGCCCGCCGGCATAGGACTCTGGGCTGCTGCACGGCAACAGTGGCTGCCAGACAGCAGAGCAGCAGTGACATGCCACAGCGAGAGAGGACAGCCTGACTCCTCTCCCCAGGCAAAGCACGGAGCCATCCATGAAGCAGGAAGGCAAGAAGACCCCAGCCCTCAACGGTAGCCCTGGTCATGGGGCCCAGTGCAACCTTTCAACTGCTGGCATGAAAAGGCAACAGACATGCGGGTCCTTCCCCGTGGTGACCTGTCCTGAGAAGCCACAAATGCATGCAGAAGTCTGGCCTCTATCTCAATCTGTTCTGGCTGCTATAACAAAATACCTTAGACTGGGCAATTTATAAACAACTGAAATTCGCTGCTCACAGCTCTGCAGACTGGGAAGTCCAAGGTCAAGGCATCAACAGATTCAGTGTCTGGTTAGGGCCTTTTCCTCCTAGATGGCGCCTTCTGTATCATCACGGTGGCGAACAAGCTCTCTTAGGCCTCTTTTACAAGGCACTGACCCCATTCCTGAGGGCTCGGCCTCCCAGTGCCATTGCCCTGGAGATCAGGGTTCGACATTTGGATCTGGGGGACACACACATTCAGACCACAGCAGCCTCTTGGCCCTCCACTTGGCTGATCAGGCCCCCATGTGGGCCTGGAACCCCGCGCCCACGGCCAGTCACGCACAAAAGAATCACAATCGAGCTCGTGACAGAGTGGAGCTGGGAGCGTCCCACTGGGGACAAGACAAAGTGCTTCCACAGGAGTGACGCTAGAGCCGCTGGGGCAGGCAGCAGAGGGAAAGGTTCCCGGACTGGGGAGCAGGATCTCAGAGGACACAACGACACAAACCCGATAAACGTCCACCCGGGCAACACTTTTCTTCCCAAAAAGAAACTAATCATTGAAAACAAATCTTTCTCTACCTTCTAAGAAAAGACTGCGTTTTCTGCCAGATCTGATTAATCTGAAAGATATTTTGTATTAACAACTATGCCTTCTTGCCTACCTAAAAATGTCCCGATTTGTCAGTGGTCCTCCATCTCAGATGCAT
>CAUYSK010075552.1:0-18765 GCA_963575035.1 Avahi laniger
AAATAAAATCATCATGGTAATAATGAATAATAAAAAGACTTCCTTGGTAAGATGGATTTCAAAATTATACTTGACAACTTCATAATAAAACTATCAAAACAGCTACTGAAGACAGCAAGGAGCATCAATGAGGGAAGACTACACAGAATTTCTACAAAACAGATGCCACGCAAACTACCAAGGAGCCGCTCATCATGATAAAAACAACAAAAGGTAAAAAACTAAAGAGTGTCCTATCTGTTCATTTAAAAGCTACTGAAATTAAACCCAAAATTGCTCTAAAAATTACTAAACTTCTTTAAAAGTTACCAAGGTAAAAGAAAAATTCTTCTTCAACAAACTGTAGGAAGATATAGCAAGAACTTTGGATTAAACAAACTCAAACACTCCAATTGGAGAACCTAAATACAGACACCAGAAAACCACAGATGTCCCCTAGAGCAGTGGTTCCCAACCTTTTTGGCATCAGGGACCAGTTTCATGGACAATTTTTTCCAGACGTTTCTAGGTGTTGAATATATGGTATGACCCGTGAATGCTGTGATCATGGGCTCAATTTTTTTTCTTTTTTTGAGACAGAGTCTCACTCTGTTGCCAATGAGTGCCCTGGTATCAGCCTAGCTCACAGCAACCTCAAACTCCTGGGCTCAAGCGATCCTCCTGTCTCAGCCTCCCGAGCAGCTGGGACTACAAGGCATGCGTCATCACATCCTAATTTTTTCTACTTTTAGTAGAGACAGGGTCTCACTCTTGCTCAGGCTGGTCTCAAACTCCTGAGTTCAAGTGATCCTCCCACCTCGGCCTCCCAGAGAGCTAGGATTACAGGCGTGAGCCACCGTGCCTGGCCTCATGGGCTCAATTATAAAATAGGTCCCTTAGTCCAAGGAAATACCGTGTGTGTTACCATGTTGAAGTCGTAGGGAAGGAAACGTATCTTTTCCTTCCACCCACCTAAGTTCTCAGCTGGAGCCCCTGGAACATTAGACAGACTACCAAGGGAAAGGCACCTAAATTTATTTAATGTTAAGTTTTACACGGCCTGGGAGCCATTTCATAAGGAAACGAAGACCAGAAGCGGTGGTTAAACCTAAGCATTTTTATGCCAGGTTTTAGGAAGAGTAGAGAGCTGTGGGAAAATGTGAAAGGACAAGCGCTGTGAGCTAAGAGTGATCAACTGGGGGGGACTCAGGAGGCTGCACTCAGGGTCTCTCCACCTTCAGAGATGAGGACGGTTGCTTTCCTCTGGGTACAGCAAGGGCCCCTCTCACTTGAGGGTCATACGACCTGCCTCAGGGAAGAAGGGTTGGAAAAGGTAGGAGTCCTTCCTGGCATTGCTCAAGCTGCCATATTCTGGGCAGTGGGTGCTGAAGCCCATCAATACATTAGGCTCTAAGCCAACGGAGCCAACACTCAGACTGGGTGATGGTGGCCCAAGGTGAGTTTTATGCCCATATGTATTAAAATTTAGACAAAAGAGCTGAAAAAAAATATATATATAACTTTGAAACACTCAAAAAGAACTAGTATGCCTGAAAACTTTTATAGCAAATAAAGAAATCTGATCAGTAGTTTAAAATGAATCCCACAAGTTTGGATAACTTTCCAGAGTACTATCGAACTTTCAAAGGATGTAACATTCTAATCTTACACAAGCTCATCAAAAAAAAAAAAAAGTACACTCCCTACCTCATTCTATTAGGTTAGTACACCTTGATTCCTAAGTCTCTCACAGACAATATGAAATAAAAAAAAAATTACAAATCCACTTAAAAGATGAGCAGCGTGAGAAGCTCCACAGACCCGTTTCTCCAGCCAAAACAATCATAACGGATAAAAATTAAAAATAAAATAATAAAACATTTAAAGTCTCTGGAAATTGTTATTTAAGAGCATACAGCAAATCAAGAAACATTCATTCGAGGAAATAAACTAAATATCGGTAAGAACAGTGAGGGGCTGTGGGCCCTGACACACAATCCATCTCCTCTTTCCCTAGCCCCATTCTCAACATGAGGGAAACTTCACTCCCTGAAGAAGTGGCCAAGAAAACACGAATCTTTCTTCACTTAGCTCCCAGTCAGCGGATAAACTTTCTCACCAAGAGGGACAGGCCACCAGCATTTCTCTTCCCCCAAGCTCTGAGTTGCAATGGCTGAATTTGTGGTGAGCGTGGCCAAGACGTCAGAGCTTGCTTCCTCCACCAGCCACCACTCACAGGGCACAGCTCTACCCGATGGCAGCAGGTAGAGCCTACTGGGGCCCTAAGGCACTCACCCTTGCTCACTCACAGTGCAAAGTTTCCACACCAGGAAAGGTAAGATGAGAAGACCAGAGGCTACCATCAGCCCAGCACCCTGCTCAAAAAACTGGGGTCCACTCCAAGAGAAGCCAGCCACTATGTACCCTCCAGATCAGGGACTCAGATCTTTGCCCAGGGGAAGAGGCGGTCCGTAAGAACAGAGAGCTTCAAAACTCTCAGCAAAGGGACTAACTTTAACTGAACAGCAGAGGGAAGGGAAGTTCAGGCCTAAGGGTGCTCTAGAAACAATGGAGATTTTGGTAGTCAGCAATTAAGAGAAAGCTGGTAACTCTGAGAGGCAGAAACTACATCATGGGCCATTTGGTAGTTTACCAAAGAGAACTAGGGAAAGAGCTAAGGAGAGTCCCCCTGGGGTCAGAACAAACCTCAAACACTGGCCTCAAAAACTGCCCTTGCAAGTAGCCTGAAACTGAGTAGATCAGACTGTGAAGCAATTTATGCCCCCAACAGTGTCAGAACAATAGAGCAATGAGCTAATTAGTGGAGCCTAACACCTTGTGTGATTAACAAGGCAGACAGTGTAACAAAGACATAACACAAAGAAACAACCAGAGAGCCCCGCTAAAACCACTGTCATCCCAAGATAACTGTGCACATGCCCAAGGCTGCACCCTCGGAGGGGTGACAAAGATCTCACCTGGCATGAGGAAACTACTTGATTAAAACAGTCCAGCAAAGTCACCAAAGAAACAATCAAATGACAAAAACAAGTGCCACGTACTGTGAGGAATCAGATTCCAAAGTTGTTAGAATGTATAACCTAAAATGTCCAGCTCTCAACCAAAAGTTACAATACATACAAAGAAATAAGAGAGTGTGACCCATACTCAAACTGCCTGTGAGATGGTCCAGGTGTCAGATTTAAGAAGCAAAGCCTTCAAAGTAGCCATTATAATTAAGCTCAAGGTACTAAAGGAAACTATGTTTAATGATATAAAAGATGGTATGATAACAACATCTCATCAAATGGGGAATGTCAAATAAAGAGAAATTATTTTAAAAATGGAAATTCTGGAGATTAAAAAGTAGGAAAACTGATATTAAAACTGGAGTAGAGGGGTTTAACAGTAAAACCAGCAGAAGAAGAAATAAACAACATAGAAGACACAGCGATAAAGATTATTCAACCTGAAGAATAAATTTTAAATCATTAAGAAAGATAAGCACAGCCTCAGAGAAATGTGGGACATCGTTAAGCACACATACATGTCGTGGGAGTACCAAAAAGAGAGAAGAAACAGAATGGAGCAAAAGAAATATTTTTTGAAAAAAATAAGAGCTGAAAACTTTTCCAATTTGATAAAAAGTTAATTAAAAACAATAATCCACGAAACTCAACAAACTCCAAGCAGAATAAACACAAAGAAATCCACACCCAGGCACATAACAGTAAAAACACTGACCAACAAAAAGAATATTTTGAAAGCACAAAAACAAGAATGACTCCTCACACATAAAGAAACTGCATTAAGATTAACAGTTAACTTCTCATCAGAAACAACTGAGGCCAGAAGGCACTAGGGAAGATAATACTCAAAGTGCCAAAAGAAAACAAAACGCTGTTAACCATGAATCTTATCTTTACTAAAACTATCTTTCAAAAATGAAAGCAAAAACACAGGTACAAATATTTACTACGTTGAATTAGGCAATGATTTGTTAATATGATGCCAAAGCATAAAGCAAAGAAAAAAATAGATAAATTGGACAAGTTAAAAATATTTCTGCTTCCAAAGATACCATCGAGAAAGTGCAAAGACAACTCAGTGAACGGAAGAAAATATTTGCAAATAAGGTACCTGGACAAAGGTACCTTAAAATATGGTACCTTAACAAAATATGTGCTAGATCTCTATGAAGAATATTTCATAACTTAAATAAAATGCTATGAAAACATCTACAATAAGTAGTGAAATATGCCATCTTAGTAAAAAAAAATTTAGTACCATAAAGATGACAATTCTCCCCAAATTTATATTTAAATTCAATGCAATGTGAATTAAAAGATCTTGAGAAACTAATTAGAAAATTTACACAAAAGAGGAAAAGACAAATAGATAAAATTTCCCTACACATGGAGGAGAAGAAAATGAAGGGACTTAGCTGGCCAGGTGGCAAGACTCACAATAAAACTTTAATAATTAACACAGTGTAGTATTACCACAAGAATTAAAAAAAAATAGCCCAATGGAACAAAATTTAAAAGCTCATAAGCAGACCCTCATCCACAGAGAGAAAGAAATTTGATATATAACAGAGCCGACACGAATGAACAATCACACTAGAGTGAGATGACAAACACATTCAGTAAATTACATTTGGACAATAGGTTATACATAAATAGATTACGCACATTTATATGGAAATAAAATGAAACTGGACCTTAACTCACACCTCTCACAAACAAAATTCAATTACAGATGGATTAAGGATATCGAGGATACTGTTACGACTGACCTTAAGGTGGGCAAAGGTGATTTAAACAAGCACAAACGATATAAATCATAAATAAAACGACTGAAAAATCTGACTACATTAAAACCAAGAACTTCTCCCAGTAAAGCTAGCATAAAAAGGTAAAACAGACCACATGTTCCCAACTCAGAAAAAAATGTTTGCAATGCATGTAACTGATTAAAAATAGTATTTATAACAAACTAAAAATTCTCTAAAAATCATTAAGAAAAGAGCAAACAGTCTAACAGGAAATCAGCAAAAGACATGAACAGGCATTTCACATAGTTGGCAAAGGGGAAGAAAAAAATGGACAAAATGCAAGAAAAATGGTTCATCGCCATTATCAACCAAGAAAATATAAATTATGACCCCAATATTTTAAACCTGGACATTAGCAAATATTTAATAAGCTTGACAATATCAAGCATAGGTTAGGATGAGATGCAACAGGAATTATCACATGCTGCTGGTAGGAATGTGCGCTACTTTGGAAAACAATATGGTATTGTCTTATACAATGTCTTATATAAAATGCACCTTTTCAGCAACCAAGCAATCCCACTATTAGAGAGATACACCCAAGAGCACCTGTATCAGTGCACCAAGAGAAAAATACAAGAAGCCCCTAACATCATTCTTCATAACTGCAAAAATACAGAAATAACTCATCAGAAAGTGAACAGGAAACTAAACTGTGGTCTGTTCCCCAATAGAAGATCACAAAGCAACGAAAATAAGTGAAATACACCTTCAGGGAACATGGATGAATTTCAGAAACCTAAGTTTGAGATGGGAAAAGTAAAACATGGAAACACAGGACGCTACCTACAGAGTGATCATTTTTACAAAGCTCAAAAATATACAGTTTAGGTGTACACACACATATGGTAAAAATATTTTTAAAAAATAAAAAATTAGTAAATAAACATAAAACTCGTTAGTTTTTACTCAGATGGGGAAAAAAAGGAGCCCAATGAGATTGAACAATACTTAGGATGCTTACAAGTTATTGGTATTACTTTGTTTCGTAAGATGACTAGTGGATGTACAAACATTCACTCTATTATTCTTTAAAATGTACATATATGTTATATATCCTTTAATATGGAAAAAAGATTTCATTTAAAAACTTTTTTTTTTAAGCAAGAAAAGACTGGGAATCAGACTTGTTTTCTGGCCCAATCTCTAATACATAAGGGCCTTTTCACAAAACACAAAGCTACCTTAAATCTCATTTTGCATATCAAAAAGGATTTGGATTAGTTTGTTTTTTTTTTTAAGGTCACTTCTACCATAGACTTCAATGATTTTCATGTGAATTAATAGCTTTTTTTCCTTAAATCATTCCTATTATTATAAATTAAAACTCAGAACCATAAAAACAGAAAAACCTGAGGTTAATTTACATTGCTTTCATAAATTTAACGAGATTATTATCAAAGATAATGGCCAATATTTTAAAGTAGTAAAGACTTCTGTTTTTCTTTCTTTTTCTTTTTTCAATAAAAATAACAAAGCAAGCTCCCACCTATTCAAAACTACTTTCATTTTTGGGCCTTCCACATTTCATCCTGGTTTTTTCTGAGCAATATGAAAATTTCAGAAATATAACTGAAATATTTATTTATACATTTACCTAAAAATATGAGTAAAATTAAATAGATACCTTGCTGGTAGATTTATAAATTAGAATGACTTCATTGGAAAGTCATTGGTGATACACATAAAAGCCTTCAGATAAATAGTCAAAGATCTATCCATAAGACATTTATTACATTACTTATTATAAGAGCAAGAAAATTTTATGCAAATGAATATTTTCCAGTCATTAATTCAAATATTTTGAAGCATATTTAATGACATGAGAAAAAATTCATAATATCATTTCAAGCAAAAATAAAGCAAAAGACAAAATTAAGATGATTTCCCACTTTTGTTAGCATATCTAAAAATAATGCATGAGAAAGAGTAAAGAAAATACATCAAAATGGTATCAATAGGCTCTAAGTGGTATAATTTTTAAGTTGTTTTCCCTTTTTGAACTTTTCTTACATTTAATAAGGTTTCCATTGTATTGAATGTATTCATTTAATAATCAGGTCTTGCAGAACCAAGACATAGCAATATAGTAAATGAATGGATTCTGGACTTTGAGGTATCACAAGTTTTGTTTTCCACCATTTTAGTAAGCATGATTTAATAGAAAATTTAACTTCTGATTTTTTTCTCTAGATAGCATTTTCAGTGAAATACATCAAGATTCTTTTCCAGAACTAAGAGCAAAACACATATACAATTAGCTAAAAAATTACATTTAATGAATAATTTTCTAATGTCACTGAGGCAAAGAAAAAGAGAATCAGAGTATTTTATGTTTATTATTTAAGTGAGCAAAATGACACCAAAATTTATCTGAAATTAGTCTTCACTTCATAAAGAAAAAAGGGAGGGAGGGAGGAAGGGAAGTACAATCTTCCCCAATCAAGAAAAGGACTTTCAATGCTTCTGATACATCACTGTAAAATTTGCTTGTAACATAAAACAAAAAGGAGTCTTGTTTTATTGTTCCATAAAATACTTTCGCATAGTTCCTTGCTTTTCTTTATTATAGATAATACATAAATTAAAGTGATCTTTAAAATAACCTATATCTCAAAATTATTTTAATACAGAGGGAATAGTGATGAGACAAAATCAAAAATTTCAAAAGGGAAACTTGCAGACTTTCAAAGAAAAAAGGCTATTAGTTTCTAACTGTAATAATAATATAATATTTGAAACAGATGTCTATCTACTCTCAAATCCAAACTGGATCATGGTTTACACAGTTTAATAAAACTTTAATTAAGGCTCTGCAGTAGTGTAAACTGATCATGTCATGCAACTAAACACTTGCTTAATATTAACGTCTCCTCAAGACCTACTAATGCTAAAGTTTCCCAGACTTCTCATAATTCATCCAAGGGAAAATGTCATTCAAATTAATAAATTTATCCTCTTACATTAGTAAACTTTTTTTTTTCAGAAGCAAGCATTTGAAATAGAGATGAGATGATCTCAAATTGAACAAAAAGAGAAGGAAATCAATTTGTTTCTAAGAGTTTCTTGTTTCTGATTAGGTACTTATATTTTAATATGAACGTCTATAACCTAAAAATTCTTGCATTTAGAAACATTTTATAAGAAAATGATCTCTCCTTACAATTGATCAAAAATTTTTGTAAATTTTCTTCATTCTATTTTAGTATGGCAGTTTCGTAGCCGAAACCTGGTAAAGTAGGCTGAGTATCAATGCCATTTAAAGATACCTAAAGTAAAGGACAAGAGTGAATATACACTCAACAAACTATTTCAGGTATTTCATTTAATTCCGACAATATGCTTACTGCATAGGTACTCTTTATGTCTCCATTTTACAGATGAGGAACACTGAGCCAGAATGCAAACCCAGGCATCTGCCTCCAAAATCCAGTACAAAACATTCTACACTGGCTTTAGTCAAAAGACAGTAGAGGATTTTTTTTTCCTAGTTCATGTCCCAGAAAGTATTTCTAAAACGAATACAACAGATGATATATTTTTTTAAAAATCCTAAGCCTCTTCACAGATTTTCAAAATCAAAATTTCCACCATTACAAGAAAATAAAGATGAGAACCATGCAAAATAGGAAAGTCAGTGAACCAACACTGACCAAGCAACTTTTAGGCTTTTTAGTTCATGTTGTAAAACCGAGAGAGAAACGGAAGACAGTTTTTGGCATTTCATGTAGTTAAAGCTGTAAGGGATGTGAGTACGCTAACGATTCAGGAAACTAGTAATTAGGAATTGATACAGTGCAGAGTACATAAGAATGGAAGATAATGCAGGCAGAGAAAGGGAGCGACTTAGTGGAGTGGAATGAGATTAACAGCATAGTTTCTAAAAGCAGATTATGAATCGGGTTTCAAAAGAAGGGAAAAGCCCGAGTATGAGGAATAATAGCACTATGAAAAATTCATCAGTAAAATTATACATGCTGGGCATAAGGTTTTCAGGTTACTTTTTTCATTTTCAATCCAACTGTCAAGAAAAGAGTCCATGGGGAGGGGACCTGTCTCGTTCTGCTTCACAATCTTTCTCGTTTCTGATTCAAGGGTTTTATCCTCATGAACCCTAATCCACTTGCTATGGACAAGGACATTTTTAGCATTTCTTAAGAACTTCCATTTTTCTCCTTACCTTGTAAGAGCAAACAAGTCCTGTAAAATAAGCAACTGTATAGTTTTCAGTGGAGGCTTCCTGTTTTACATTGCCAGCAAATGCTCCAGGATGGATTTTTAGGGGCTTTGATGATTTGTCTTCTCAATAACATTTCAGTTAGATTGATAAATACAATTTTCCTGTTTGCAAATACTGACATACTATAGGGGAAAGGTTGCACAGAAGCATGCTGGGATTAAAAATTTGGTATGGATAATCTAGAAAATACCACTGAAATCCCCACACATATAAAAATAATAGAGCTGACTGCTGTAAAAAAAAAAAAACATATATATATGTATATAGTCTCTTAAAAGGAAATGACTAATCAACCTAAAAATAATAAGAATATATCAAGTTTCTCAGATATTTTAAAGAAATCTGAACATTCAAACAACCCTAGAACAATATGAAAAAAGAGTATTTTAGGAAAAGAACAGAATGGGCATTAATTTCTCAGAGAGGAAACCAGATGAACTGCACATTTCAACCTGGTTCAGTCTTTGTTTTTATATTAAAAAGAGAATACTTAGTATGGAGATTCAAAGGAACAAAGGTTACAGTAACCAATAAAGCAGAGAAATTATCCCTTATTGATTAGTGAAAAGTTAAAATCGCAGAAACTAATTTATCATATTGCTGGCGGGCTCTGCAGATTTTACCTCTGGAAAAATTGGCTATTATATTCCAATACAACCAAACATGAAACCGAATCTGACTTCTGAACAAAATGTTTTCAACAACTGTCTTAAAGTTTTGGGAAAATAATTCTCAGAAAGAAGTACAGTATTAATTGTGGCAGAATTATTTCCTACTAACCAAAATCTTTTATGATCCCCCCTCAAGTAAAGAGTTTATTCATAACAGCATGTAAATGGTGCACAATATAATTATTTGATTTATAAGTATCAGTCTCTTATATAAAGAATTATAAAATCTTAGAGTCAAAAGGTTTAGAAAGGAGTTAAGTCATAAGCACTCAATTTTGTCTCTGAAATTCCAAAGATTATCAGAAGAAAAAAGATATAATGATGAAAGAGTCATGTATCTTGCTCTAAATTATGCTCTAAAGCATTCTACAATTCTTACGGAGATAAGATTTGTCCATCTGGGTTGGCCCATCTTCTATTCTAAGTGACCAGCCCGAGATTCCAGAACTAATTATGACCTTTTCTGCCTCTCAATTGTGTGTTCTTTTCAACGTACTACTTGACATCCTCCCCCTGAAAAAGAGAACAGATGTAAAATGCTAAGAGTAAATGTATTAAAACGTATTACTCTATCTCATCCATTACTGTGATGAAAAATTGCCAACAAAGAATTATTTGACCTGAGAAATGAGAAGGCAAAGAAGATCTGAATTATATGAGATTATGAAATTTCAAGTAAAAAATAATCAACTAGCCCTTCCTTATTATATGGTTTCATAATAAAATTATGAAGGGTCATTCAATGTTTTAAATGGCAGGTAAAATTAAAATAAATAAAAGGAAATACCCTTGACATGCCTAACAAACCTCGAGAATACACAAGGTCGCAGAACAGAGGTTGCGTCGTTAAATCCAGTAACATAATTTTAAAATAAGCTGGATCGTTAGTGAAGCACATATTTGATTATTTACGTTCGACATAAATATAATTTTCCATAATGGAAAAATTGTATTTTGGAATAGAAGAAGTCACTGAGGAAGCTTTCCATTTGTTACAAATTATACATAGCTTAGTATGTTTTTGCAACATTTATATTCCTTTGGAAAATCAGATGGTGATTACCAGATAAGCAAAAATGTATTGATTTAACATACACATAGTATCTGCAATAGTAAACACTTTAAATATTAAAGGATTTTAAAAAGCAAATTTGTCATTTTACTTTTAATGCCTAAGTCCATTCAAACCTTGCTTTCCTCATAGCACCTTGGCTCCATGTCTAACCTGGTTATTTTGGAAACTAAAGATCTCTTTTTCTAATTCACTAACTCTGCCTCTGCTGAACCCCAATGCCACAGCCAATAAGCCCCATTACATTTTTCCCTGCAAAAAATAACAGTATTATGCTTAAAACAAAGGGCAGGTCTCTTTCTAGAACAGTCATATGACGATATGAAGCGAACCATCTTACTGGCAGACGATGACAGTTTTGCCAGGTTGCAAATCAGCCTAGAAAACTCCTGCAGTGATTTCATTGCCATCCACTTTGGTGCATTCTGATAAATCAGAACAGAAGAGATAAAATACAGGTAATATCTCTACATCTCTCTACTACAGATGATGACCTGGAGTCACCGAAATATACTAGAGAAGATTTATTTACAAGAGTCACAAATGAAACCCTCCTTCGAAGGTTTTTGTGTTTTTAGTACATACCTTCAGGTCCCTTCCAACAATTTAACATCGATCTTTTGTCAAGCCCAACAATTAGGTACATGTCACAGTGCTTCCTTCAAAGTGATTTTTTTTTTTAAGTTTCAAAATATCATTTCAAATAAATCGATCGATTTTAAATGATTCTGTTTCTTCATCTTGCATCCTTCTATTCTTGGCAAATTCCCTGAGCTATCAGATTCCTCAAATCCAATAAAATATCACTGTAGTTAACCTATGTTCTATGGCCCTCGTATGTATCTAGCCCCCCAGCATACACCACAGACAATAGTGGATCAAGCGTAAAAGTCAATTTTAGTAAAAATGTGGCAACTTTGCTCTTAAAAGAACACTGCCAAGTATTCTATGTATAGAAATGTTATAGAACTGAAAGAAAAAAAAGGAGAGGTAGATGACATCATTTTAAGCTCCAAATGTATTTTTACAAAGATTTTAAACATTTTCTCTCTTTACCCATCTCTCTCCTAAGTCTACCATCAATAAATAACCTAGGTGTCTATCTTGAACACTCTTCAATTACCAACGTTTCTCTGTACTCTAACAGCACCTTCCACACACAGTGACCGTCTCATACACACGTCTCCTCCTTGCCTAGAGGGTCTTTCCAAGCACAGCGACCACCAGGACTGATTGTCAATCATCTTTGTATCATCGATAAATAACAACATCTGGCTGTAAGAGACCTCCAACATTTGAACGTGGGTTTAGAAGCAAAGGTACCTACATTAGAATCCAGGACTACGATCTGCTCAGCCTCATGATGCCTTAAATCATCTGTACAATGAGATGACAACTGCTATCTTCACTGTGATAGTCCTAGCACACTGCCTGGAATATAAGAAAGACAAACACTATAGCCTCTTTTTTTTTTTTTTTTTTGCTGTTTATATATAAATGCATCTCAATCATCCACATTAGGCTGAAATTTTAGCTCTTTTGTCCATGGCCTTTCAAGTTTTCCTAATTTAGTATTATAATTACTTCTTCAAGATTTGCAAAATTGTGAAGTCTATACATGCTACAGTATAAGGTCGTTGAAGAATTTAGCAAACATATCCACGGATAACCACGGGCTTGGGGGAGAGGGGAGTGTATCTCTGATTTTTTTTTTCCAGGATAATTGTCTTAGAAAATTAAATCTGTGTGGAATCTCAAGGGAGAAACCAGTCAATATGATCCACTTGATTTTTTAAAAAAGGTCTCTTGACAAGGTATTACCAAAAAAGTTATTAAAAAGAACTGAGTCATCATAGGATTAGATGAATCTTTACTGGAGAAACAAAGACAGTGAAAAGGTATTACTTTGGCAAGAATACTATAAACAGAGAAAGTGCTGGAAGTGGACTTAACATCTTCATAAATGATGTAGAAGAGGAAATATAGATTAAGTTTTCCAGGTCGGTGAAAAACACTAAGTTTTTCCAGTGTGTGAAATGCCAAGTCAGTGGGATAGCCTACAAGATTTCCAAAGCTGTACGAGTTACTAGGTGGAAAACGTCGAATAACATTCAAATTGGAACACTATAGGGTTTCTGTATTTCTCAGGATAATAGGCCTCAGATATCATAAAAAGGAGCTTAAAAGTCACCTCTAGGATATTCCATTAATATGTTCCTGCAGGCGAAAAAGCCAACAATGGCACACCCATCACTCAAGAACAGGAAACACGGTTCTCATCTTATTAAAAACCACAGTTCATCTTTACCTGAAATACCACATCCAGTTCTGGTCTACCACAGCCTAGCACTACCAAAAAATAAAAAAAAATAAAATAAAATCTGCTGTCCAATGAAAAAACGATAACCCTATTTCACCAGAAAAAGAAGAAAAAAGAAAAAAATTAGAAACTGAGAAAAACTCAAGTAAATAAAAATAAAATGATAAAGTGGAACACAGGCCAATCATATGAAAAAAAAATTTTTTCAGGATCAGCACTCTTTCAGTCTAGAAAGGTGAAGGCTACAAGGAACAGCTGCCACACCAGCTAGAGCGCCCACTTGGGTGGCAGAAAGAAACAGAAAGCCAAGAAATGAAACAAGCGAAAGAATTCTCATCGGTTTCAAGAATAGAGCAGATAGTTTCATTAATGGTTTAGATGGAGGAAAAGTAAGATGTTTGGAGGATTTAATATTACATTTTAGAAGAGAAATCATGGAACACCAACCCTAGCCTTCCCTAATTCATCCCCTGATGGTATCACCTAAAAAACAGAACAGACCGGATCAACTTCACACTTCATAAATGTTCTCACCAACTTCTCATTTTCTCTTGCCCAAGTTCGGTCTATTTGAGCTCTGCATTATTTTTTGATAGCGTATCATCTGTGAATTTAAATATCTTTCTCTTTAGAGCAAGATCTGATTGTCCCTGACGCGCTTTAATTTACAGTGTAACACCAAATTCATTCATACTGCATAAATATTTAATAACTCCATTTGTAAGAAAGACATTATTCACAAACTACAGATGTAAAATATTATTGTTAAACTGCATTATACCTTCCAGGTTTAGGAGAGCTGAGCCAAAAAAGGAATTTAGAGGCTCATGGCAAGTCAGAGTGCATGCTAGTAAATGTGAAGAAAAATGTTTAAGAACGCACTGCAGTTTTCAAATCACAAGGATAAATACACGAAATTTCAAATAAAATGGGAACTAGAGAGGTGTTGATGAAAACCTATATAATGTAGATTTCTGTATATCAGATTGTGTAAAGGAATAAAAATTGTCTACATCCAAGCAGTATCTACAATATGTTATATAATATATGTCCGTGTCACTGTTGGTATTTTCCCCATAGAAACACATTTCCTTAAATGTTTAAAACATGGATGTTTCATAAAAACACTGAGTGAAACTACATAATCAAATAAATGATTTCGTAACAAAATAAAAGTGCATCTTGCCATTATTATTAGGTTAATATTATTAAAATATTTTAAGATTATGCCTACAAAATGCCAAATCATCCAATTACTTAACTGAGTCAAAACTCAGCCAGAGAATGGTGGAGCTTGTAAGGAAATACTCTTGATACTCAGAATAGAAATGAATGTGTTTTAGTTCTCTCTGGCTCAGAGAGAAAGTGGTCACAGAGAACAGTGTTTTCAAATCACCCTCAAAAGTGAGAAAGAAAAGAAAAAGGGAGAGGAAAAGTGGGAAGGTGAGGAAAAAGGAACGCAAATGAGCATTCATGTATTCGTAGGATTTAAGGGAAAAATAGCTGCAATTCTGACATTCAGATTGCGGTAGATAAAGGAAAAACGTTTTTTAAAGGAGAAAGTTAGTTTTATTTTTGAACTGGTAAATCTGAAGGATTCAAGAAATAGGCACTAAGTTATGGTCCTCATGGCAAACATACAAAATATATCCCACGTTGATCACAAAAGGTAAATTTTAACAGCTAAAACACTTGAAAGTTCGGTTTTCCAAAGCAATTTTCAATTTTTTTTACGGCTTTGTAAAACAAGAGATTGAAACTAAAAGAGAATGCAGAACATGCAGTGCACCAAATCTTGGATATGCCTGAAATAGACTGTTTCAAGGTAATATATTCACAAAAAGTTGTGGATTATCTGCCATATTTACGAACTATAACACCTGCTTTTATTAGTAAATGTGTCAAAAGTTAAATTCTACAAAATAGTTTTGGGAAGAAGTTAACTTATATATGGCTGTTTATTTCAGCCTTAACATACTCCACAGTATGCTGGAAATGATAAAATTCAAAGAATTTCATTATGTTATTGAATTTTTTATAACACCTATATTTAAGGAGGAAGCATACATTATTCCATAAACATGCATAATTGTGGGGTCGGAAATACATAATTTGCCTACAAAAATCACAAGGGTTTGATGACCGAAGCAAGGAGTGAATCGGGTCTATTGAGAATTACTAAGAAAAACATAATCAAACATAAATGCCACAGCATACAAAGATCATTTTCCAAATTGGTTCCAGAAACAGCTCCTAGGTAAATTTCCATGAAAAGCTAATTTAATTCAATTAAACAGGGTAGTATGGTTTCCCTCTTCAGAGAGGGTTTAAATATTTTCATTTGCTACAGATGGTAAAGATAAGTATTTAAAGGAGTAATTGATTTAATCTTGAGTGAGATAAGATTCAAAGTTGTTGAGTAAGGACTTTTGAATGAAAACAACTTACTGACGGATGGATATATTTTACCCACTCCGGCATCGTTTATGCAGTATACAAAGGAAAACTCATAACAACGAGTATGTTTAAAGTCTTTACATTATTTGCTGTCATGTAAATTTAATATTATTTCTTACTCATAATTATAGGACAAGTTAAAAATATTTAGAGACAAAGTTTATTCACCCCATATTAGTATCTTATTAGAATCCTACCTCCAACATGCAATGCAGTGGACAGATTTACTATTTAAAAATTAAATAGTAGTTAAATCAAATTTATTTTGGAATAATTCGGATTTCCCTGTTTAGCTCTTCCTAGCTAATCTCACATTATATAAATTCATTCACAGTCACTCAGGATGAGTAAGTAATGCCTCCAAAACAGCCTGGTCATGGATTCTTCCGAATCCATCTGGCTGTTGGCTGGAACACTGGAATGACTCATAAAAATGAAGCAACCTGAGGTCACCTACTCCAGGTCTTTTAAACAGAATTGCCAACTGCTTACCAGGTGGTTCCAATTTCTGAGAATACTTAAAACGAGGGAGAAACTCATTCTAGATACACCATTTTATTTTCATATTGGCTCTGGCCATAGAATTCAGTAAGTTAGGAAGGAAGCTCTTTTGAAATGTAGATTACCAAGCATCTGAAGGCCAGAAATCACTGCAGGTCTTGGACTGAGACTATTATATAAATAAAGTCAAGTGAAAAAGAAAGGAAAGACACAAAACCACATTATACTGACCTCCCAATTTTGTAGAGAAAAAAAGACCCAAAATGTTAATAGTGGCTATTTCTGTGTGGTTAAAAAAAAAAAAAAAAGTGAATGATTTTATTTTATTTGTTAGAGTTCTCTGTTTCCCAATTCACTTCAATGAATGTGTATTCTTAACAATTGGAAAAAATAGTTGTAAATAATTGTAATTACGGTAGCTTTTTAGAAAATATGCACTGCAAATCTTGTGCCCAGTATATACTCACATGCATAGCAGCTCAAAGTCTTTCTTTAGGTAATTAAGGAAAATATTCATTTTTACCTTTTAAAAAAAAAGAATTTAAAAGAAAAAAAACAAGTAGAAACTGAGACCCTACTCTACGATAGGTGGGTTAGGTTTAGGAACAAGTCCTGGCAGTAAGAACAGTCCCTCTCTTTCAGGAGATAATAAACTAGTGAAAATGTTTAGTTAATTATTTGTATCAATTTTACCCCCATAGTGTGTTCTGAGGAACATTAATCCAATGACATATGCAGTGAAAAACACAGGTCCCATGGTCACAGACCCCTTTGGAGTACTGTTACAATGCACATTATCATAATAAAGGCTCAGAAAGGTTTGCAATTTAAAAAAATACCAACAATTCTCAGGTTTTTTTTGATCATTTACTCATTTATGGAACACTTCTGTAGTGTTTCCATCGTTCTAAATACTTTACAAATATTCCCTATGCAGTGAATACTATTATTGTCATTCCTATTTTACAGAAGATGAAACAGAAACAACAGAAGGTTCAGTAACTTGCCCAAGGTCTTGCAGGTGGGAAGTGATAAAGTCAAGATTCAAACCCAGACAGTCAAACTCCAGAGTCCCCACGGTTAACCGGTACGCTATGCTACCACCCATGAGATCCTTCTTGGGCAACGCACCTAGCATTCCAGGAAACCACTGCCCCATGGAACATTCTGGGAAAGCAAGTGCAATCAAGTAACACATATTGTTATGTGTAAATTGTAAATCGCTTATCTGGATTGTCAAATAAGCTCGCATTACCGCAAAACCCAATTTTTCATTTAATGTGATAAAGCACACACAACTAGCAATGATGTTAGCCCTAAAAAATTCTAGAATGCAATAATTAAACAAGAGAAGTTTGATTATTTTCCCTCTCTACTGTCATTTAATTTTATTATACATCATAATCCAAAGCAACTTTGATAAGATTAAGAAAATCTGTATGACTTTGGCAATTTCTGTACTCTCTAACCTCCTAATTTCCAGAGGTTACTTGTGTGGCAAGATTATTGGCTCAAGTTTCTTCTTGATGCTTATCAAACTTTTTAGAAACCCTAATAAATACAATAAGCAAGTCGAGGAACCTTGTGATCTTTAACTATCAGATTATACATTAAATATGCTTCAAAATGCATGTATTCGTGTAGAATGGTGTTACCAACACATGTCTAAATAAAAAAATGCAAGTTACAAAATAATATATTTGATCTTTTGTTTAAAAATACCTAATAATGCACAAGAAAATCCTTAAGGGATATACATCAAACTATTAATTTTAAGTAATGGTATAAAGCAATTTATTTTCCTAAGGTTTATCTGCAATTTCTAATTTTCCTGCCAAGAAGATTTATTGTTTGTGTCACTGAGGAAAGCTTTTAAAATTCATGTATTAAGAGCCTGCATAATACATACGGGTTAATGAGAGCCACTTGGACATGCCCCTGCCTTTCAGCTGCTTATGATCTCAACCAAATCACAGTTCCTCCTGTTACCCTCTACCACGGTACCCTGTTTGTTTCCTTTCTAGCCCTAATCACAAACCTGATTTGTAAATATTATGTTTCATTGCTTATTTCCTGCTCCCTCCCCAATCCTCATTCCAAATAGGGGCAAACATTGTATCCATAATATCTAGCACAGTGCCTGGTCCTAAACAGTGACTCTGTAAAAATGTACTACAGGCCGGGCGTGGTGGCTCACACCTGTAATCCTAGCACTCTGGGAGGCCAAGGCAGGTAGATCGTTTGAGCTCAGGAGTTCGAGATCAGCCTGAGCAAGAGTGAGACCCCCGTCTCTACTAAAAATAGAAAGAAATTAGCTGGACAACTAAAAATATATAGAAAAAATTAGCCAGGCATGGTGGCGCACGCCTGTAGTCCCAGCTACTCGGGAAACTGAGGCAGGAGGATCACTTGAGCCCAGGAGTTTGAGGTTGCCGTGAGCTAGGCTGACACCACGGCACTCACTCTAGCCAGGGCAACAGAGTGAGACTCTGTCTCAGGAAAAAAAAAAAAAAAAAAAAAAACAGATGATTTAGGGTCCCACTAAATATGCACTCTAAGAAGGTACTTAGAGGATCTTATTCTATATCCCCAGCCCCTGACATACAGTCACAGCTCAATCAATGCTCATGAAATTAAAGAATGAATAGATGGATCAATGATATAGATTACTGAAATCTAACAAATCTT